>JAVGVS010000751.1:0-116172 GCA_032718565.1 Distichodus sexfasciatus
CGGCAGAATTGTGAGTAGAACGTTGGTTGTTGTGGTTATTTATCAGCTAAATTATGGTTTATGTCTGTAATAAAGATGGCGTTTTGACCGAACTGGAGCGTTTTGCGAGTAACGGTGCTCCTGCACACGCTCATTAACACAGTGCGCCTATTTACATCGCGAAAAATGTCATTTATGTGTTTTTATGCATTTACTTCTGTTTTAGCGAACATCTCACAAATACTTTCACATGCAGAGGGATCAGGTCTTGTCTCGATCGCACCACAGAAAACGCTGTGTGTCACTATTAAGCATCCTTGTGAAACACAAGCGGAGCTGTAAGAGAATTATTGGAGTTATTGGAACAATAGTTTCAGCTCTACTTTACCGCAGTGCCACTTCCCTTGCATAACAAACTGAGCGTGCACGCATTTACAGATCGGCTCCATAGAACGGCCCGATGCCGCCGATACCCGATCCAGCCGTTTGAGCCGTTATCGGACCGATACACATCCACATATCGGATCGGCTACATCTCTAATAAAAATAAGTACCAATCGTATTTGAGTATATAATTCAAATGTTAAAAGGGAAGAAGGTCTTGCTCTGAGGTCATTAAATATAAACTATTCCAGCGAATTTACAGAAAATCATTCTTGTCATAATAGATATCGTTATCGGGATGTTATTGTGATCATATTGCGCAGCCCTGGACGCAGCGATTCTTTAATCTTTGTTTGCCGTGTTTGTTTCTTTTAATGGCAGATGGGCACAATGAAGCTGAAGGAGATGTTGAAGATTGACAGTTCAGGGAACTCCGGCCCTGCCCCTTTTAGCGCTGTGCAGAATTCGGTGAATCCCGGAGTTCAGCAGCAGGGCAGGAGGCGATCCTCTAAAAAGCTTGGTGTGTAAATGTTTCTCAGCGTATGAATGAGGACAGTGTGTAGAATCCAGTCATGAGTTTGGACACACCTTCTCATTTAGGGGTTTTACTTTAGTTTTCAGTATTTAATACATTGTAGATTCATTTTAAAGACGCTTGGTGGTGTAACGGTTGGACGTTCGCGCCGTGATCCCAGAGCTGCTCATGAGCAAGGGACCGTCCCCAAGCACTGCTGTCCAGGTACTGGCCATGTTAGCCACGGATGGGTCAAACGCAGAGCTCACGTGTGGTTGTGGTGCACGCTGTGCTGTGGTGTGTTCACAACGTCAAATGATCGCTCTCGCTAAAAGTATGAAGGAGCATTAATGGGATATTTACCTGGAACGGTTCTAAATGAACAGATGTGGCTTGTTAAGAGTTGAATTGTGGAATTTCCTGCCTTTTCAACGTGAAACTGAGTTATTCTTTTGTCTTTGTGAACACACCACAGCACAGCACCTAGTGCACCACAACCATAATATGAGCTGTGCATTAGAGACCTGCACTCCCGCGGGAGTACCGGCACGGGACAAGATTTGATTGGTGAATGCGGGTGCGGGCGGTAAGGTCCTCATGTATGTGCGGGTTGCGGGACAATAGAATTAATCGCGGGACTCCCGCAAAATGGAATTATCTTCAAATTAATTTATTAAAAACAAATACTCTATTATTTAGCTATCTACTGCACAAAAGCAGCAAGAACGACTAAATTCAAATAAAAACAATTTACAGGCGCAAGGTCGGAAGCTAATTCTCGCGTGGTTCATGTTCATCATTCCATTTAATTAAACTCAAATAAAACGAAACATTTTTTTATTTTCCGTTTCTTTTTTATATATACTCAAAAAGGAAGCAAGTGAAACAAATAACAGAGTGGCGGGAAGAAGCGGTAAAAATAAAACTACTTATGGGCTGGTTTCTTGCTCATGGATTAAGCCTAGTTTTGGACTACGTTGTAGCACCAATGGAGATTTGCCATTCAAACTCAAAGTTAGACTAGGACTAGGCTTAATCCTCGACTGGGAAACTGGCCCTATATGTTTACCTGCGGGATTTTGCGGGCGGGAGCGGGCAAAACTTGAATACTGCGGGCGGGAGCGGGAGAAAATAATATATATTTTTGCGGGAGTGGGCGGGAGCGGGACAGAATCTTGCGGGAGCGGGCAGGAGCGGGACTGAAAAATCTGTCCTACTGTGCATTTGACCCATCCGTGAAGGAGCAGTGGGCAGCTGATATTTGTAGTGGTGCAACACAGGGGAGCTGTGTTTTGGGACGGTACCTTGCTTATGAGTACCTCAGTGGAACCTTTACTGGTCCGGGATTCAAACCAAGGACCTTTTGATTATAGGGTGAACGGCCTAACCGTTATACTACCCACTGCCCCTAAAGTGGTAGCGGTTTGGGAGTTGGCCCTGTGATCGTAGGGTCGTCCCGGACCTGTAAAAGGTACCACTGTGGTACTCACGAGCAAGGTACCGTCTCCAAGCACTGCTGCCCAGCTTAAATAAAGTTAAAAGAAATAAGGTTACCTAGCTCAAAACTGGTGGAAGCCCCTCTACAGTGAAATATCCCTGTTCCACCACTGTGCTATCCCTCATTTTGGCAAGAAATGCTCAATAAAGTAAAGAGCAACCACAGTCCATCATCACTTTATAAAAGGAAGGTCATGTTTGATCAAACGCTGCGATGAAACTGACCTTATTGACGACCCTGCTGGGACATTAAGGCCAAGAGTTGGCTTTGCTGCTTGTTGTTAACATCTTCATTAATATCCAGTGGGAATTCTTAATTAAAGTGTTTTTGGTTGAGCAGCAGCGAGGATCAACACACCTCCAGGTGAAGCTCCAGGACCTCCTCTGGTTTCCCAGCCTCCCCTGCTGCCGAGCATGTCGGCTGAGCTGAGTCGGGTGTGTGTGAGCCTCAACATGGGCCCTCCGGAGTTCACATCCCTCCGCAACCGACAGGTCAGCACCACACACGCGCACGCAGAAACCCGCTGTGCAATAAGTGCTTTAAGAATGTCCGATTGCAAGGTATAAAGCAGTTTAAAAAGCACAAAAATCTTCCGTTAAATTTTGTTATATCTCGTATATACTTGTCATTCAACTCGAACACGTTTGATCAGCAATCAGTCGCTATGTTGTATATGAACAAAAATAAAAGACTGTGTACAGTGGAGAACATTTTACAGCTGTATCACAATGCCATGAAACCATGATATTCCTCAGAATATACAGCATTCTAAATGTCACCTGCCCCAGTCTGTCGTCATTTCAAACTGCTGCTGTTAAGGATTGGAACAATTTACAAAAATGTGACCCTCCACGGCAAAACCAGTCGTTTGTCGCAACGGAGGTTTCTGAGAAAAACGAGCGTTAATATTGTGTGGGGTAAAATTTGGGATTTTTAGTTTTTAGTGTCTTGAAACAGTAGAAGGTCTATACTGTACTGCTGTGAATAAATTTCGCTGAAAAACTTACCCTTTCCATCTTAAAAACGTGACTTTCTTGAGGTGAGGAATTCAATTCCAGCAGATTGTTAAAAGTTTCTGTTTTGACCGCTCTACTTCAATATTTACGGTAAATCCACTCGTTGACTAGCGTGAAGATATTTCTCCGGAATCCATCTTCATCTCCCGAGTTCAGTTAACTGACTCCTAGGGTTGACTCCTGCAAATGTTTTACTTTTGTTTGTTAACTTACTGTGATTTGTTTGTCTTCATTGTCTATCTGGAATATAACCTTGCCTGGTAAAATAAAGATTAGAAAATAAATAAATATTTTAGCTTACAGTTTTCACACTGTGAGAATCACATGCCTGCCCAGGGTTACAGTGTACAGTCTCATGTTCCTTGCACATGAAATGTGTTATTGTCAAAGAGCTGTTACCCTGAAAAACATGCTTTGTGAATGTTGCGTTAGAAATGTAAACGTAGAAACGTAATACAATAAGAGCCATTGTTAAGCGTGGCAGCTCTGCTTTACATGTTCATTATTAGGAGCCACAATGCTGCCTATTCAGAGACCCTGAAATCTGACTCCTCTTCTCTCATCTTCCGCCACAGGGGCTGACCGTGTGTCAGGTCAAACTGTCCAGCGGTCTGGTGGTTCATGGCCCTCAGTGCCAGTCGGAAAGTGAAGCCAAAGAGAAAGCTGCCCTCTTTGCCCTTCAACACCTGGTATGTATCTCTCTCTCTCTCTCTCTCTCTCTCCCTTCTTTTTCCTCTCTCCTCTGACAAGTTATATTTACACAGTGAGTCAGTAGCCAGGGAGCAGGGCTTGGGGACCTTACCTTGCTCATGAGTACCTCAGTGGTACCTTTACTAGTTTACTAGGACTTGAACTGACGACCCTCCAGTCACAGGGTCAACTCCCTAACCGTTACATTAACTGCCCCATTTAGAAACACAAAAATCTAAAAAGAAGAAATGATCAAGAAGTTCTTTTGACAAGAAATTTTCTTTTGTGTAACCAAATGCAAAACCTCTCATGCCACTTTTTAGGGCAATAATTTTGTAGTTTCCTGTTTTAGCGTCTTCATTATGGTTGTTATTCCTTATTTAGGGCACAAGGAGGCGCCACAATTAAGGATGTAACTTCCTGTTTTGGCCACTAGGGGGTGTCTCTGTTACACTTGTTATTCCTTGTTTAGACCACAAGGAGGCGTAATTTCCTACTTTGCTCACAAGGGGGTGTCTCTGTTACAGTTGTTATTCCTTATTTAGGGCACAAGGAGGCGCCACAATTAAGGATGTAACTTCCTGTTTTGGCCACAAGGCGCGTCTCTGTTACAGTCGTCATTCCTTATTTAGACTACAAGGAGGTGTAATTTCCTATTTTGCCCACAAGGGGGTGTCTCTGGTAGTTGTTATTCCTTATTTAGGCCACAAGGAGGCGCCACAATTAAGGATGTAACTTCCTGTTTTGGCCACAAGGTGCGTCTCTGTTACAGTTGTTATTCCTTATTTAGGCCACAAGAAGGCGCCACAATTAAGGCTGTAGCTTCCTGTTTTGGCCACTAGGGGGTGTCTCTGTTACAGTTGTTATTCCTTATTTAGGCCACAAGGAGGCGCCACAATTAAGGATGTAACTTCCTGTTTTGGCCACTAGGGGGTGTCTCTGTTACACTTGTTATTCCTTGTTTAGACCACAAGGAGGCGTAATTTCCTATTTTGCTCACAAGGGGGTGTCTCTGTTACAGTTGTTATTCCTTATTTAGGCCACAAGGAGGTGCCACAATTAAGGATGTAACTTCCTGTTTTGGCCACAAGGTGCGTCTCTGTTACAGTTGTTATTCCTTATTTAGGCCACAAGAAGGCGCCACAATTAAGGCTGTAGCTTCCTGTTTTGGCCACTAGGGGGTGTCTCTGTTACAGTTGTTATTCCTTATTTAGGCCACAAGGAGGCGCCACAATTAAGGATGTAACTTCCTGTTTTAGCCACATGGCGCGTCTCTGTTACAGTTGTTATTCCTTATTTAGGCCACAAGAAGGCGCCACAATTAAGGCTGTAGCTTCCTGTTTTGGCCACAAGGCGCGTCTCTGTTACAGTTGTTATTCCTTATTTAGGCCACAAGGAGACGCCACAATTAAGCATTTAATTTCCTGTTTTGGCCACAAGGGGGTGTCTCTGTTAGTTATTACTTATTTAGGCTGCTATTATTGGCTGTTTAGTTACAACTTGTTAGTAACGACCCTCTGCTCTCTTGTAGAACTCCTTCCCAATGGCTCCTGCCCTGTTTTCCGGGATGCAGCCCATGAGGCCGGTAGCTCCACATCCCTCCATATTTGCACAGACGGCTGGTGAGGCTTAAATCAGCATATTCCTCTCTTTTCTTCTACATTTTACTCATCTGCTGTCGGTAGTAATAGTACACCTCTAGTGTGAGGAGACACTCGGCTCACGAGATGATACACAAGACTGTGTTGACGAGAACGAGATGAGATTTTAAAAGTATTTAAAAAAAAAAACACTTGAATGATGAAACGTGGGTGGAATATGGGTTTTTTATTTGACTGAAAGTCACGTGCAAGTGCAGTGTTTTAGTGCATCAGGTGACTGGATTCTCTCTTGTCTTGATTCCTCATGCATCACTTCACACCGTTACTGTGCATCAGCTTCTAACTTCTAACTGAAGCTTAAATCAACTCATTAAATCATCAGATTGTACAGTATCAGTTCAACATCTTCATTAAAACATGTTAGAGGAGTAATCCCTGCAAAATTGAACAGATTTAGGGAAGATTAACAGATACAATTAGGCTAGGATACTGACTTAACAAATCACACCCAGAAATAACTCGTATTCTTGTTTCTGTCGTTACACCCCTATCGTCAGATGAATTGATATTATATCATATGATGAAACATGTCCTTACACCTTGTGCTTTGCAAAGATTTTAGTTTTTCCAACCATGACACACCCAAACTTAAACCTGCACCCAAATGGCCCTTGTTTGAGGAGGCGTGTTGGTTCAGGAAATAGCTGATCTGTTTGTAGCTGGGGGCACGAGGAACAGGTTTGGGCACTTTTACTCATGTTTGCAAGTGGCCAGTTCTTACCAAACGGTCACTGTGCTAAGGAAAGGTATATTTAATAAAAAAAAAATTTAAAGCACCTTTAGAAGCAACGCTTGTGGCATCAAAGTGCTCTACAGTGCGTATAAACTACTACATAAGCGTCAGTGACAAATAAAACTAAATTTTATGTTTTCATATTTATTTTGAAATGAGTGCCATGCATATGTTTGAGTTTAAACTGTGTTTAAACAAGTCTCATTAGTTAAATATTTCAGTGTTTAAATTTTTTTTTTTTTTTTGACTATTTTTATCTTTTAACACCCCAAAAACATCAGGTGGCAGAACCAAATATTTATAAATATGTATATATGTTTATTCTTAGTGAAATTTTTGGCATGTGTGCCTTATTATTATTTTATGGCTAAGTTTTGTATATCCAATAATTTAAGCTTATTGGATTTTTGCAGCCAGATACGTACTATTTTGTATTTTTAGCACTCAATTTTACATTAAAAGGCAGAAAAATTATGATAAAAATATACAAATGACCACTAGTTCACTATAAACTACTATTTCTTGGTTTAAATTAACATTTTACCTGCTCACACCATCTGACAAAATAGGCATGTTATTGACCCATCTAAAAATAACATTAAAATCCAAAATACAACGAATCAGGCAAGCCGAACAGTCCTTAATATACCTCCGCTTTCTACACTGTTGAAAACACAGATTTTTGTGGCACTCTAGTGAATTGTGGTCAAACAGCTGCAACTCTGTAAAGTTGCTGTATAAGGCTGTGCTTTTTCCAGCGCTCTAGTACGGTGTCTTTCTTTCTTAAAAACGTGTGCTTCATTAACAGGTGGTCTGTTAATGCCCCCACAAGGGTACGGCCCTGTGCCCTGGGGCATGCAGTTACCCCACCACGGCCAGCACTTCTATGGAGGCACGTTTCCCGGAGCTCGAGCCCCTCCTCCTCCTCCGTCCACCTCCACCACCGCCGCTGCTGCTGCTGCTGCTGTCGGCTCCCACAACCAGTTTGTCCCCCTGCAGGTAAACAGCCTTTACTCACTGCTGAGTACTTTATATACCTCCGCTTTTTACACCGTTGAAAACACAGATTTTGGTGACACTCCAGTGAATGTGTTGTTTTGTTAGGGATACTGCCTCAAACTGCTGGATGTGGTATGCGGGGGGTAACACTGGCGATCTATTTAATTCAGCTGTGTTTCTAGGTTTGTGCACTTGGTTCTGCGTGGTCAGCGGTACTGAGTTGCTCCACGTTGGTTTGATATTGGCGCTAAACCAAGCTACAAATACACAGTCTCCTCCTCACACAGAAATATACTGATTATTAATTAAACACCTCAGCAACCACTATAATAACCTGGCTAACACCTTAGCAACAACCTAGCAACACCATAACAACCACTATAATAACCTAGCTAACACCTTAGCAACAACCTAGCAACACCATAACAACCACTATAATAACCTGGCTAACACCTTAGCAACAACCTAGCAACACCATAACCACTATAATAACCTAGGTAACACCTTAGCAACAACCTAGCAACACCATAACAACCACTATAATAACCTAGCAACCATCTAGCAACACCTTAGCAACCACTATAATAACTTAGCTAACACCTTAGCAACAACCTAGCAACACCTTAGCAACCACTATAATAACCTGGCTAACACCTTAGCAACAACCTAGCAACACCATAACAACCACTATAATAACCTAGCTAGCACCTTAGCAACAACCTAGCAACACCATAACAACCACTATAATAACCTAGCTAACACCTTAGCAACAACCTAGCAACACCATAACAACCACTATAATAACCTAGTAACCATCTAGCGACACCTTAGCAACCACTATAATAACCTAGCTAACATCTTAGCAACAACCTAGCAAGACCATAACAACCACTATAATAACCTAGTAACCATCTAGCGACACCTTAGCAACCACTATAATAACCTAGCTAACATCTTAGCAACAACCTAGCAAGACCATAACAACCACTATAATAACCTAGTAACCATCTAGCGACACCTTAGCAACCACTATAATAACCTAGTAACCATCTAGCGACACCTTAGCAACCACTGTAATAACCTAGCTAACATCTTAGCAACAACCTAGCAAGACCATAACAACCACTATAATTACCTAGTAACCATCTAGCGACACCTTAGCAACCACTATAATAACCTAGTAACCATCTAGCTACACCTTAGCAACCACTGTAATAACCTAGCTAACATCTTAGCAACAACCTAGCAAGACCATAACAACCACTATAATAACCTAGTAACCATCTAGCGACACCTTAGCAACCACTGTAATAACCTAGCTATCGCCTTAGCAACATCTTAGCAACCACCTGGCAACACCATAACAAGCATTATAATAACCTAGCAACCCCATAGCAACCACTATAATAACCTAGCTAACACCTTAGCAACATCTTAGCAGCAACCTAGCAACCCCATAACAACCACTATAATAACCTAGCAACCATCTAGCAACACCTTAGCAACCACTATAATAGCCTAGCTAACATCTTAGCAACACCATAACAACCACTATAATAACCTAGCAACCACTATAATAACCTAGATAACATCTTAGCAACAACCTAGCAAGACCATAACAACCACTATAATAACCTAGCAACCATCTAGCAACACCTTAGCAACCATTATAATAACCTAGCTAACACCTTAGCAACATCTTAGCTACAACCTAGCAACACCATAACAACCACTATAATAACCTAACAACACCTTAGTAACCACTATAATAACCTAGCTAACGGGTTAGCAACATCTTAGCAACCATCTGGCAACCCCATAATAAGCATTATAATAACCTAGTAACCACAATAATAACCTAGCTACTACCTTTCAATAACAGCTACCACCTAGCTACAGAAGCTACTACTACAGTAACCTAGCAACCACCTAACAACACCTCAGCTGCCCTCTAGCAACACCCTAACAATCACTGTAATAACCTAGCAACAACTATAATAAACTAGCTACCACCTGGCAACACATTAGCAACCACCAAGCAGCACCTTAGCTTCTGCCTAGCAACAACTTAGCTACCACCAAGCAACACTACAGAAACCACCATGCAACCACACAGCAACACCACAGCAACCACTATAATAACCTAGCAACACCTTAGCTACCACCTAGCAACACCCTAGCAACCACTGTAATAACCTAGCAACAGCCTAGCGACAACCTTGCAAGTCATGCTGCAAGGGAGCAATCACATTTGCATTTTTGCAGAAATGCCTCTATAGTTAAACACTGTCATCAGAACACACCTCTGGATCGGCCCAGACACAAAGTACAGAAACAGAAAAAGTTGGATCGGCGCATCCCTAGAGTTTTGTCTACAGTAATATTGCAGGTTGTTCAGAACCTGTATCTAACCAACGTTTTAGCACAAGACAATGGCTACAACAATTAGTCAACATATTCAACAAATTATAAAAATAAAAAATAGTTGCATTTATTTTGCTCTGACATCAGTGCCTCATACGGAATTGTGCTAAAGCATAACATATTTTCTTGGTTGAGGGTAAATTCTCAAATTGTCAGCACACATTTTTGTAATTATTTTAATTTTGTTGGCAAGGTTTGTTTTTAATATAAAATTTGCTGCTACTAAAGCAACTGTTAAAGCTGGAATATTTTGTTCTAATAAAAGAGTGCAAGAGGGCATTGTGGGAAACACTCGTACAAACTTGTATGTTTTTAAGGGGAGGGTACAGGAACACACACTGGTTGAAAATAAAACAGAATTTGGTTAAGTACTAACAGAATTGAAATAATTGTCATGGGCTGGATTATACTGATCAAACGTTTGGAATGTTGTTTTTGATTTATTTACAATTGATTGCCTTATCTTACAGGTTTGTTTAAATTCTGTGTTCTTAATCAATTCTATTTTTAGGTGACTAAGAAACGTATTTCAGGCAGAAAGAACCAAGAGGCGAAGCAGGAATCTCAGCAAGCCATTCGCACCCAGAGCTCCGAGATGTACGCGACGCCCCAATGCGCCTCAAAAACTCCCCCACCGCCAGCATCCCCAGGCACGGACCCGGGGGAGAAAAACACACCTACCACCCCCAAAACCCCCCGAAACACCCAGCATGCACACACGCCCGGGTCTGCCTCCAAACGCAAACACCGGAAACTGGCTGTCAACTTCGACACTGCCAAAGTCACCGACTGAGATTCTGCAGCTCTCCTCACCTTTATTAGCCTCATTTTTTACCTTCACATTTCAAAATCGGCCAAAAAACGCTGTTTGTATTTGTAGGCCGCCGAGCTGCAATCTGTTTGGCCTCTGGTTATGTTTTTGTCTTTATGGACTGAGCGAGTTCGCGGTGAGGAAGCTCCTCTTTTAAACCTGCTTCATTTCACACACACACACTCAAACACAAAATGATCTTGTGGGACTGAACAATCATGATATTGCTTTTATGTTCATTTCTGGTGCGTTTTTGCTTGACCCCAAGAGCAATTCTGGACTTTTATTCAAAACAGGGACTTAATTTTTCCAGTGCTGGTTTTAATATCTCTACTTTAAATATTTTGTAATAACGAGACGTTGTATAAACAGAAACTTGATGCACCAGTTCCATTTATTTTTTAATTCCCAAGACGTGTTAAAGTCCAGTGAGGAGTAACAGCTCTGACATCAGTGCCTCATGTAAAATTTTGATATGTTTTACATACACGTACATCCTGAACCTGGTTGAAGGGAATCCTCAACTGTAGTTGTGGTCAGGGCTCATATGTTTTGTTTTTCTCCCAAACCGGTTTTCAATTTTCAGTTTCCAAAAGCATTGTAGCACAAGATCATCGTAAGGTGGTAGCTGATTTTATTGCTGTACAGCTTGAGGACGCCTCTCATCTTTAACCTTTTCTACACTTTATTTCAATCGGATCTTTTCCATGGGTTAGTCGTAAGGAGACGACAGGGTTTACCCCGCTTTCTTTCAGTGGAAGAGAGTTAAAGCCTAAGTTCAGTTTTTAAAATGAATTTGTGTATTTAAATCTATGGATTTTATGTCTGCCATTTTAAAAATGGATCTATTATAAATGGAGAT
Organism: Distichodus sexfasciatus; assembly: GCA_032718565.1. Lineage (NCBI taxonomy): Eukaryota > Metazoa > Chordata > Actinopteri > Characiformes > Distichodontidae > Distichodus > Distichodus sexfasciatus. The sequence continues at coordinate 11,572 of JAVGVS010000751.1, forward strand.
ATATTTTTCATCCCCATTAGGTGTAACACGCGCTACATCCAGCCCTTTACTATTATTTTTGTGCTAAATGTTCTTTGTAACTCACCACGTCTCCAGCGTTCATTTTAATGTTGACAGGAAAGTACGGTTTGTGTGGAGTGCTAAATCTAATTGGTAGTTAATTTAAATATGTAATTGCATTATTGACAGAAATGAAGCAGCACCTCTAACGTTTAAGTAGACATTTAATAAAACCTTTGTTATCAGTTTCTTTCCTCTTTTGCCCACCATACACAGCTTTTTCTCGCGATTTTGGTTACTGATATCCAGATTTGTATCAGTGTGAAAGTCTTGAAAGTGAAAGTGAGTGATTATTTATAATTGTGAATACAGCACAGCACACAGTGCACCACAACCAAATGTGAGCTCTACATTTGATTGTTCGTGAAGGAGCAGTGGGCGGCTCACGTGGGTGCTTGAGGACGGTACCTAGCTCATGAGTACTTCAGCGGTGCCTTTACCGGTCCAGAATTCGAACCAGCAATCTTAGGATCGCAGAACGAAACCCCTGCAAAAGTAACGCAATTGCAGTAATATAATGTTTGTCATTTTTGTTGTAACGCAGTAATGTAATTACATTTGTTTAATTTAATTAAACAAATTATGCAGTAATGCATTACTATACATGTTACATATTTCAGTAACACACATTACAACACTTTTAGCCCAATTTTACAATACCAGCTCCTACTTCCACACTTATTTTGGTGAAAGTAACTCAAAAGTAATGCAGGAGTCATGTAAGGCGTTATAATTCAGCGACAGTAATATTGTAGTGGAACCAATCACTTTAGAACACTAACTAGTCATCTGTAATCTGTTATATTTTGGAAGTAACTTGACCAACACTGATCGACAGGCATGTTAGGAGAGTTTGTAAACTGAGTTTAAAAAAAGAAACGGTTAAATGTGGCTTTTTAAGATGAACAATCACCTTAAAGGGTCACAAAACCACTCGGTTTGAGTAAAGGTAATGGTTAGGAAGTTGGCCCTATGATTGGATGGTCGCCAGTTCGAATCTCAGACTGGTAAAGGTACCATCCCCAAGCACTGCCCACGTCAGCTGTTCACTGCTCCTTCGTGGATGGGTCAAAGGCAGAACACCGTGCTGTGTTTACAATCTCAAATCACTCACATCACACACAATTTCCATTCAGTTCAGCTCAGGAACCAGTGATCAATTTGAGAAATGAGACAATTTCATATCAGCAGGATATTTCCACCTATCGATTGCTGGCTCCTGTTTTGACTCAAATGAGAATATGTAGATGGAAGGGATTGTTATACCTGAGCTCAACCAGACATTTATAAAAAAAAAAACTTTTAATAAAAATGGACCTCCTTTACAATATAAAGTGGCTCACTTGCTTGGTGAGGGACATTACAATGTTTGGTGCTTGTTAATCAATGAATTGAAGTAGATAAATGTATCGTTACAGCCCGACCGACTGCTAGATGCTGCTGAATCTGTATTATATGGCCAGACATCCAGCTTTATCAAGATTTACCTGAAGACCTTTATCTGCACACTATACGTGGCCTACAGCATGGTGATGAAAAGACCAAACCCAGACCTGACCTGCAGCGCTGGACTTTGTTCTTTTTTATGCTCTTGTAATTGCTGTGCTCTCTTGATTATTTCTTCTTCAAGACCATCATGTCCTTGACAGGAGGAACCTAGAGAGAGATGTTTGAGATTTTCACCAACACTCCTATAAGTGAATTTAAGTGAGTGATTGTCATTGTGAAGACAGCACAGCACACTGCACCACAAAGTCAAAGCAAACATCTCTACTACACGATGTAGCTCCAGTTTCTACAGTACAGAAAAATAAATAAGGGACATAGAGTAAGCAAAGATATATACAGAGACTATAAAATATAAATACTCTAAACTAGAGGTAGAAAAAGAGACTGCAATTTAGTTACATATGGAATTCAAACTACAATTTTGGTCCTGGAATTATCTTTATGCATTGAATGTGCATATGATCTGAATATGAGGATTCTAAACAGGCGGTCTATTAAATAATTGTGACAGCAGTCAAATGGAGAAAACTACAACCAGTAATATGTACAATAATGTTCAATAACACGTGCTAGTATTGTAACAACAGTCAAGTGGCGAAGATTTACAATCAGTAGGATGTACAAATTATGTTTCAATAATATATGCAAAAAAATTAAAAGCAGTCAAGTGGAGCGGTACAATTTCTATTATACGATTACAATCATGGGATGCTATTTGCGATCTACTTTTATGCAGTAAATGTACTCAAGATTAGCAGCAGTTTAACAAATATTAGACTATACTGTACAGTGTATCTGTAAACATAAACAGTATTCCAAATATGACCTGCATTTAGCCCATCTGTGAGCAGCAGTGAGCTAATTTTTGGCCGCACCCAGCAAGCAGTGCTTGGAGAGGGGTACCTTGCTCATGAGTACCTCGATGGCACCTTTATCGGAGTCCGGGACTTGAAGCGGCGACCTTCCAATTCACTTGGCCAATTCTCTGACTTTTATGCTACCAAATGCCAAACTTTGCAAACGGTAGCAAACTTAGTAATATCGGAAGACGTCAAATCTTTCACTGAATCGTTATAAAATCGTATTGTGGTGAAACTTGTGATTGTACACCTCTAGTCGTCAGCGTAAAAGAGCGCACTGTTGCTTTTAGAGTTCGCCCCGCCCTCTAATCGACTGATGCTTGACGTCGGCATGTGTGTTGACATTTCAACAAAACGGCTCATTTACTCCCTTAGTAGTGCACAAGGGAAGTCTTCATTTAAAATCTCTTTATTACAGATACTGACATTTATATTTTTTCATATCAAAAGTCGTTTCACGCGCAGGCGCACGACGCGTCGCGACTCGTGTTTACAAAACCGAAAGCACTACGTAGGGCGTCAAATATTGTGCTCTATATAGGGAGTGAGCAGCCATTTTGGTTCTCGCCCTGCTCCGCCTCCAAGGACCTTTCCCCGCAGTTTAGACTTTAGTGCGCGTTTATCTTTTTGCGCCGGTGTTTGGTTATTAAGTAAAAGTTTAGGTTAAGTTTGATTTAGATGAGGCAGGTCGTGACGGAGGAATACATGTAAAACGAGTAAAACAGGCGGGATGAAGTTGAGCGCTTCAGTCGGGTTAGTGTACGTCAGGAAGGCGGCAAGTTAGCTTTAAAATGTGCTAATTCATTAACTTACGCTTATGAGGTAAATCAACGGGCTGCACGATACTGCATTGCGATAAATAATGGCGTATACGAAATATCACGGCTTACTTTTATGAATTAAAAAGTAAAAATGTTTACGTGGGGACACTGGTTAGAAGTGTGAGTCAAGACTTCGTACATCAAGACGTCAGTTTTGGCTTTTTAGTGCTAAAATGAGCTTTCTCTTGCGGTTGAACTACTTCTTAGAAAACAATTTGGGGGACTAAAACTACTAACCCTTTAACTTGTTTTTGATTTACAAATAGGCGACATAGCTAGACTTAGTTGAAAGCCAGATCGAACCCAATTCAGATGGTCGTCGCCAACAGGGGATAAAATCACCCTTTGAGGACGTGTTAATCTTGAGGACTCGAACCCAATTGAACTGGACTTATTTTCTAAATCCTTGACGACGTTTCTCATCAGAAAGAAAGGCATCTTCAGTTCTAAGAAATCTGACGAGGAGTTTGTAGCTGAAATGCTTTCGTGGGGACATCAGTAGAGCATAAAACCATCTGTTAATCTTGAGGACTCGAACCCAATTCATCAGGTTTTGGACGTTTCTCATCCAAAATCTGATGTGCTGTTCCAAGTTTCTTCTCATGTGGTGGCGTCGTCACTAGATATAAAACCACACTTCCAGGACGTGTTAATCTTGAGGACTCGAACCCAATTCATCAGATTTTGGACGTTTCTCATCCAAAATCTGATGTGCTGTTCCAAGTTTCTTCTCATTTGGTGGCGTCGTCACTAGATATAAAACCACACTTCCAGGACGTGTTAATCTTGAGGACTCGAACCCAATTCAACTGGACTTTCAAAATCGTCACTAGAGGATAAAACCCACCCGTTGCAGAGTCAACCGTTGAAAGTTCAGCGAGTCACACGGTGGATCAAGGTGCGAGTGGTTGCTTTCAGCCAGGTGTGGACCATTGCAGGAGGACTACAAAGTGCCGTGGACTAGAGCGTCTGCTAAATGCGGTTAATGTAAATGTGAGTTCGAGTCCCGACTCGGTGATGCGGCGGCGGCGGTGCGAATGAGTTGGTGAGTGTGTATGAGTGAGTGAGTGAGTGAATAAGACTGACGGACGCCATGGGCACGCTGAGGAACGGCTTCACCAAGAGGGACAGCTTCATTTTGTCGGTGGACGTGGGCACGACGTCTCTTCGGTGCCATGTTTACGACAAGAAGGCTAACGTCCGAGGCTCGTGCACCGCCAAGGTACGATCACTGAGATTGAAGTTCGGGACTGGAGTTGGCGAGTGACGTAGTGACCGCTCCTCTTCCATTCACAAAGTTGTAGAGCTGCACGATACCGCAGAGAGGTCGACATCTGAAAAACCAGGAATATTCTGGGTTATAAAACAAAAATGATAACAACTGTAAAAACAAAGATATAACATAGATTATAAAGAAGAACGTAAAATTGTGGCTAAATTTTAAATGACAATCAGAATATAATAAATATACACTAATATATAGTATATTATTCATTCATTCATTCATTATCCAAACCGCTTAATCCTTATTGGGGTTGCGGGGACTGGAGCCCATCCGGGGAACTACCGGTGCAAGGTGTGGACCAACCCTGGGCAGGACAATCATACTCTTATTCGCACCTTACGGGCCAATTTAGAGTAGACAGATAACCTATATTGCATGCTTTTGGACTGTGGGAGGAAACCGCAGCACTCTGAGAAAAACTTCACACAAAAAGGTCCTGTGGCCGACCAGGGATCAAACCCAGGACCTTCTCGCTGCCACCATATAGTAGGGCTGCTCGATTATGGAAAAAACCATAATCACGATTAATTTGGTCAATCTTGAAATCACGATTATTTAACACGATTACTCATTGACTCTGGAAACACATAGCATTTATTGCACATAAAGAACAGCAAATGTAAACTTTCCCTTAAAATAACTGAAAGTATAATATTCAAATACTGTATAAAATAGTAAACAAAATCAGCAATGTAGTGCAGTTCTACAATCTCTTGAAACCAAAAAATACAAAATATATACACTAAATAAAATATAAATAAAATACAAATTAAATAAAAATAGTTATGACTAATAATACTACAAAGAAAAAATAGGACCAAGTTATTTAGACCAAAATAAATTTGCTCTTTTAGTGCACTGTCACAACATACTGAAATCCTATACATGTATTCAAAATTCTGGCAAACTATATTCATAAATTCCTGTCAGTAACTCAATCCAAGAACATGGAAGGCTGGCCCATTATAGCCCAGAGCAAACAGAAAACATGTTAAGTAGACTACGGCAGGGCTGGGCAATAAACCTGAAATCAGTATCATGATTAATTGAATATTTTACCTTGATTATGATTAATGAACGACTCTGGCTTTTTTCATAGTTCACTGATAATTAACAGTAATTAAAGTTGGGATATTGTTCTGATGAAAGAGTGCATATTTTGTGTTTTAAAAATAACTGAAGAAAACACAGAGGCGACGTAGCAGAGTCATGTCTCAACACATGAGGTCGGTGGTATTATTGTTAAGGGGATGATACATGAACAGACTGGAGATGGTATTCAGAGAATACTGTTTTTACTATAAACAGTACTTTAAAAATAATTGAAATAATCATCATGTGCAAGATTATGTCGATTAAAGGTTCTTAAAGTCGATTTAGATTCATTTTCAATTAATTGCACAGCCCTACCATATAGTATATTATAGTTACAATAATATATAATAATCACACAATTATAATACTGTAACATTTATTCTGTTTACAATATTCATATTAAACTGCTGCAGATCCTATGCACATTTTGCATAGTTGTAATATTTGCACATATTGAATATCTCACAAAACTAAAATTGCTCATTTTTCTTTTTCTACCTCTAGTTTAGACTTTATATTTTATACCTTGTTTATATAAGTATATGTGCTATTTGATATTGCGGGTGCTGCAGTGTGAATATTGTGCATGTGTGCATTGCAGTATCACTGTGGAGATGATGGATTGGTCAGCTCATTGTGCTGACATTTTAACACGGTTTATTTTCTGTGCCAGGTGACACTGCTGTACCCAGAGCCCGGCTGGGTGGAGATGGACCCTGAGCAGCTGTGGCAGAGCTTCGTGACGGTGGTGAAGGGGGCAGTACACGGTCAGAGCCCCCCCCTCTTAGGGACACAGTAACCCAAACTGGGGTGTCATTTAAAAGTGCCCTTTACATTTAGTGTTGAGTACTGGCTTTACATATATACAGTATAAGATATACATATATAAGATATGAGGTAGAATGTCCCTTTAAACAGCCTTTACCTTTACAACATGTTGCATTTTTGAGTAGTGTCCCTTTAATGTGCATTTACACCATGTTCGCGGTGTTTCCGTTTTAAACAACTTTTATTTTTACAGCATTTCACATTTTTGGGTGGAGTATCCCTTTAAAAAGTTTGAATTTTTTGCTTTTATTATTTTTTGGTGGAGTCTTCCTTTAAACAGCTTGTGCATTTACATTATGTTGCACTTTTGGGTGGGGTTTTCCTTTAAACAGTTATATTTACAGTCTTGATCGTTTTTACGTTGTAGTGTACCTTTAAACAGCTTGTACATTTACACCATGTTGCACTTTGGGGTGGAGTGTTCCTTTAAACAGTTACATTTACACCATGTTGCACTTTTGGGTGGAGTGTCCCTTTAAACAGCTTGTACATGTACACCATGTTGCATTTTTTTGGTGGCATGTCCCTTTAAACAGCTTGTACATTTACACCATGTTGCACTTTGGGGTGGAGTGTTCCTTTAAACAGTTACATTTACACCATGTTGCACTTTGGGGTGGAGTGTTCCTTTAAACAGTTACATTTACACCATGTTGCGCACACAGATTGATGTTCCTTTAAACAACTTGTACGACTTACACCATGTTGCACTTTTGGGTGGAGTGTTCCTTTAAACAGTTACATTTACACCATGTTGCACTTTGGGGTGCAGTGTTCCTTTAAACAGTTACATTTACACTATGTTGCACTTTTGGGTGGAGTGTTCCTTTAAACAGCTTGTACATTTACACCATGTTGCACTTTGGGGTGGTGTTCCTTTAAACAGTTACATTTACTATATTTGCACTTTGGGGTGGATGTTCCTTTAACCAAGTTACATTTACACCATATTTACTTTGGGGTGGAGTGTTCCTTTAAACAGCTTGTACATTTACACCATGTTGCACTTTGGGGTGGAGTGTTCCTTTAAACAGCGTTACATTTACACCATGTTGCACTTTGGGGTGGAGTGTTCCTTTAAACAGCTTCTACGGTACTATGTTGCACTTTTGGGTGGAGTGTTCCTTTAAACAGCTTCTACATTTACACTATGTTGCACTTTTGGGTGGAGTGTTCCTTTAAACAGCTTCTACATTTACACTATGTTGCACTTTTGGGTGAGTCATTTCGCTTTAAACAGTCTCTGCATTCAGCATTTTTGACTTCAGTGTCCATTAAAAGAGCTTTTGTATTTGCAACATTATAATTTTTTGGATGGGGTGTCCCTTTGAAGTGTTCATATTTACTGAATTTGGCATTTTAGGTGGATTGTGTCTGTTTAAAGGGGGCATGCAGAATGCTTTACCTAAATGATTTATAATTTCACCAACCCAAGTAGCTCACATTTCACTGCATACACGTTTCCTGCTGGAATCTGCTTTTACTGCTGCCTATAAGTAAATAACATGGGTGTGTTTTGATCTCCTTTAGATTCAGGTTTGCAGATGCCGTCTGAAGCGCTGGGTATCTCCTCAGAAGCCACTTTCACCCTTTCCGGACAGGTAAGAGAGTGTGTGTGTGTGTGACTGTGTGTGTGTCCATGTGAATCTGAGAGTGATAATCTTTACAATTAGCAAACCATGACTGCATTTTGGTGTTCAGAAAACTGAGAAACCGTTTCCTGCTTCATCGCTGGCAGGACCACCAAAGGCAGCAGAGATGGTGAGAGAGTGGAACAACTCCTGCACCATGAAGGTGAGATCACAGACAGATAAACTCAAATAAACTGATACCAGCAGCATGTCAATTCACCTTTTTTGTAACGCACATTTTAAAACACCACACCTCGGTGCTAGAGACTGCTGAGCATTGCTTAGACAGAAAATATAATTTACCAGGTTATGGCGAAGAAATACATCCGGACTGCTCCTCTACATGGCACCTTTCCGCCCAGCTACAGGAAGTGCGTTGTAACAGTTTAATGCAGTGCCAGGACGGTGCAGGTACAGGTTCATAGTGTCAATATGGAAAACATTTGTTGTTTTGGCAGAAAAGCTTCAAGTGCTGAAGTCCATGAGGTCACTGAGAGTCCAGTAAACAACAAACATTAAAACTCTTCTACTGCTGTAGAGTCTTGTATTGCTTTAAAAAATTAGGAAAAACGCATTTTGAGGGACTTGATTTTGGCTTTAATTTGAAAAAACAAATGAATGTATGATGCACATAATGGCGTGTATATACAATATATACAATATCAGTGTTGTGTCAGACGGTTCATGGCGTGATGAAGATGCTGCACTTCCTGACGAGGCAAGAAGCGTTTCCTGTGGCGAAGTCTGGTGGTCTTCACCACACAGCACGTGTCCATGAGGTTGGCCTGGGCTCTGCGCAACATCCCTCAGGTACTTGCGCCTCACCAGCACCTACACTGCACCATCACCTCACCTGCACCTGTGGCTCATCTACACCGGCACCTCATCCGCACTCCTGCACCTGCACATTTTCCTCTGTGTTAGGCAGTTATCCTTTTCTTATTGTATCCTACTCTGTCTAATTTGTTCTTTTGTACCATGCTAATACTTATTATTATTGTTATTATTATTATTATTATTAACAATTAACAATCCAGCCTTATTAATACCTTAGAGCACCTAAAGTAATATGATAATAGATGTTTCCCGTGTGTAACCGATTTCGCCAATTGTTTGGTCAGATAATGACCACAGACTTAAATTCCACATTTCATTTGATTGCGTTCACTGAGCCTGAAAATTCAGTCTCTCTCTCTCTCTCTCTCCTCTCTCTCTCTCTCTCTCCCTCTCTCTCGGCACTCTGTCTCTCCCTCTCTCTCTCTCTCTCTCTCTCTCTCTCACTTCCGGTGTGGCTGAGTGTGAGTGGACGGAGCGGTGCGAGTGCGTGTGGAGTCTTGTGAGTGTAGTCGTTTTTTTCCCTACCCTTTCTCTTTTTTTCGGTGTTGTTGCCAAAAGTGGCGTCATGATGTGAGTGTGGAGGATTGTCTAGCGCGGGAGGTAGTGGGACATGGAAATATAATGTCGGCCTCTAAAATGAACAGTGCAATTGTTTTGTTCCTCAGTTCGGTTGATAAAGCTAATGAGTTGGTTGAAAAGGGGATAGTAGTTGACGAACTTTTTACTCCTGTTCTCCCACTTTCCATGCCATCCAAAAAAGTTTTGCTGTCGCGTTCACCTTTATCACAGATGAAAACATTGGTGAAATAATGTCCCGATAGCAGGTTGTATGCGCCCGATCAGATGATACCAATGGTGTGATTCCCCCCCTTTTTAAAACCGTCGTTTCTTTGCCAGGCGATTCGTTTTACATGATTCTAAAGATGGCGAGGAGTTAGACTTGTCCTGCATCTCAAGTTGATGATTTTGATTATATCCTCTCTACCTAGCCGGAAGAATGAAATGTTTTAATTGTGAAAAAGTTGGGCATTTTAGTTAAATTAACATCCTGAAATAAACAGTTGCGCCCGCGGAGGTTAATGATGCCGGCGAGAGCGGCGAACTCTTCGCCGTAAGCGGCTCTACCCTGCGGCAGAGTCAAGCGCGGTGAGGGAGCGAATTGGTGAAAATTTACCCTTGGGTGGGAGTGCGGCGATTCAGGTGTCCGACCTCACAGGAGGCAGATTGACTGGTGACGATATGCAGAAAAATGACAGTGCAGACAGTGGGCTGTCGCCTAATTTGACTTGCGCTGGTATAGAGACGGAGAAGAGCAAATTAAAGTTCCATCAAAAAGAAAGCAATCTGGCGAATTTCAGGCTGCTAGAGCAAAAAAACTAGACGTGGACAATGCTTTTGGTGAAGATGGCATGGACAGTGATGATGTGGGTCTTCTGACTCAGCGTTGGTTTGTCGCAGAGCGACCTTTCTTTTTCCAAGTATGGAGTGGATGATATTAAACTCTTTCTTAGAGCTACGAAAAACAAGAGAGGTGTGCGTGTGAATGAGTTCTTTCCCGACACGAAACAACTTGTTAATAAGACGAGACTCTTTATGTCAGAAGGCCTGTTTACAAATAAGGAAGTGTATCGACTAAAAAGAGATGATGAGAAAACTTACTTCTGACCTTAATGAAGACAGTGAGAAAGCCTGATAGCCTGGCCTTTGACAGGGTGGTCTGGTCGTGATGCTTCTGTATTATTGTCAGTTTATTTTTATTTTCTATTTATTTATAGGTAAATTGAATATTGCAGCGCTGAATGTGTCGACTCGAGAAATGAAAAAAAAAAACTGTTCTCAACGAGGTGGTTAAGCAAAAGAAAATAGATGTTGTAAATGATGCAAAGACCCCATAAGCGATCTGAAGAATGCTGCTGATTAGTGGGAGAAGGTAGGATGGGATCTCTGTTTTGAGTCATAATACCTCTCTTAGTGGAGGGGTGGCAGTTCTTTTTGCAAAAAGTTTTAGTCCACACTCTTACCAGGCAGAAGAGATAGTTAAAGGTAGGCTTCTGAAGGTTAGAGCCACCTTTGACAAATTCATTTTTGTGTTCATTTGTGTCTATGTTCCAACCTCAGCAGTAGAGAAATTTTGTTTCTAGCGTTATACTTCTGCTCTACCACTTCCTTTCTAGTGAAGAATATTTATTCCTGGGTGGTGATTTTAATTGTACAGTTTCTAATTTAGATAGGAACCATGTTGAACCCAACCTGCCTTCTCGCAATTTGCTAATCCAGCTAATCAGGACACATGAGTTGTCTGCAGTGTTTGGAACAGTTTTATGACACAAAAGACAGTACACTTGGACTCGTGCATTGATTCTACGATTTCTTTGGCGAGGCTGGATCAGATATATGTTTTTAAACATCACTTTAGTATTTTAAGAAGAAGTGTAATTGCCCCGCTGAGCTTTTTCTGATCATAGCATGGTTTTGTATTTAATCATCTAATAAGCAAAAGTGCTTACTGGCAGTTTTAATATACTTACTTTGCTGAAGCGACAAATATTTAAGACGTTTTAACTCATGCAGGATGAGTTCAGAACCACAAAGAAGTCATTTAAATCTTCTACCGCCAGTGGTGGGAGTTTGGGAAGGCTCAAATAAAACAATTTTGTTTGCAGTACACTCAAAACGTCACTAAAAAGAACGATTTAGACATGAACATCTTGGAGGCTGATATCTTGAAACTTCAGGAATTGGCTGAGTCAACTGGCGTAAAAGGGTACGTAGATTTACTTTTGTGTAAAAAGACACAACTAGCTGATTTGCTGGGAACTTCTAGGACACAGGGGAGCTCTGGTCAGGTCCACCAGTTTTTGGGAGTGTGGACCAAATGGATGTGCCGTCCAAGTTCTTTTTTGGCTTGGAAAGGAAGAATGGTCAGAGTAGGGCCATTCATGCCCTGCGCTCTGAGTCTGGAACTTTGTTAATAGACCCTGCGGGCATTCGAAAGAAGCGGTCACTTTTGTAAAGCCTGTGAAAGTAGACTTGGAGGGATGATGGTAGGTTCTTCAGAGACTTACCCCCAGATGTCGAGCGAACACAGAGATCTCTGGTCTAGTGACTATGAGGAACTCTATAAAGCTCTCCAAGGGATGGAATCTGGTAAGGCACCGGGCATTGATGGTCTGTCAGTTGACTTTTATAAGTCTTTTTGGTCAGAATTGGGAGAGGATCTGCTGGAGGTACTGAATGAAAGTCTGGCCGAGGGCCAGCTGCCTCTGAGCTGCCGAAGAGCAGTGCTTACACTCTTGCCCAAGAAAGGTGACCTCACAGACATCAAATGTTGGCGGCCTGTATCATTACTCTGTAGTGACTACAAAATGCTCTCTCTAAAGCCTTGGCTAATAGGCTATGAGGGGGTATTGGATAGGCGTCATCCATCCTGACCAGACCCTACTGTGTTCCCTACGTGGGAATTAATGTTGATAATAATATTTCTCCTGATTCGTGATGTTTAGAAGTCTCCAAGATGATGAATCTAGATTGTGGTTTAGTTTCGCTAGATCAGGAAAAGGCTTTTCGTCGCGTTGAGCATGACTATTTGTGGAGGGTTTTAGCAGCTTTTGGATTTTGTCAGATTTTTATTAATCACATTAAAGTTCTTTATAGTGGCGTTGAGAGCATTCTTAAGGTCAATGGTGGGTTATGTGCTCCTTTTAGAGTTCATAGAGGTGTGAGGCAGGGGTGCTCACTGTCCGGTATGCTCTACTCAGTGGCAATAGAACCACTTTTGCAGCAGATAAGAGCTAAACTCCAAGGCATAAGTTTACCAAACTGCAGAGATAATCTTATACTGTCAACTTATGCTGATGATGTTATAGTAATGATCAGCAGACAAAGTGATATACAGGTTCTAATGAGATTACTCAAAACTTTTCGAGGTTTGTCCTCTGCGAGTGTAAATTGGAGCAAAAGCGAAACACTCTTAGTAGGTACATGGACGGAGGGGAAACCAGAGCTTCCTGAAGGTTTGGTTTGGGGAAAATTCGGTTTTAAATATTTGGGTGTGTTTTTAGGTGATGAGTCAACAGTGCAGAAAAACTGGGAGGGCATTATTGAAAAGATCAAGGGCCGCTTGGATAAATGGAAATACTTGGTGCCCAAAATGTCTTACAGAGGTCGTATTCTAATTATAAATAACTTAGTCGCGTCTTCACTGTGGCATAGATTTGTGTGTGTTGACCCTCCCTCTCATCTGCTAGCAAAAATTCAGTCCATTTTATTGGATTTCTTCTGGGATAAGTTACACTGATTACAGGTGTGTTATATCTACCTACCAAGGAGGAGGAGGGTGGACATGGTCTGATGCACCTTCAGAGCAGAATAGCGACCTTTGGCTGCAGTACATACAAAGACTGTTGATGGGTTCAGTGGATTTTAAATGGCGTGCAGTTGCATGTGCCATCCTACAGAACTGTGAGAGCTTGGGACTGGATAAATCTCTCTTTTTAATGGACCCTATGAAGTGGAGCACCTCTGGCCTACCGGTGTTCTACAGAAACCTGTTTAAAGTCTGGATACCTTTGTTGTTAGGCAAGAAGGCGTCTCAATCCCTGCACTGGCTCTTGGAGCCCCTTGTTCATGGAACAACGGCGGATTTGTCTGTTGGTGGACTTTTTCCAGGACACTCAATAAGACGCCTCGACAACAAAGTTATAACATTGGGTCATCTACTGGAGGCAACAGGGTGGATTTCAAGAGCATTGGTACAACGTTTGAGGTCGATCGACGCTGAATCTAGTAAGCGCCAACTTATTCTGAAATAGAGCCCTCTTGAACAACAGATAGATCTCTGTTGTCTGAGTATTGTGACGGTCTCTGTGAACCAAATTCTGAGGACTCCTTTCCTTGTTTGTATTATTCATTGAACCTTGAAGGGTGTTCTGGTGTTTTTTTAGAAACTGTCAAATCATTGTGTTTTAATTTTTTTTTAAGCACTGGAAAGACTTTGTACAAGCACTGTGTAATTCATTTTAACAAAAAAATGTTAACTAACAAAGTTGACACTCCATGGCGTGGTTTTTAAGAGTGCGGGGACAAAACCTGAGTGGAGAGCACTTTACAAACCACCATTGACCAAAAAAACTGGCGATTTGCAGTGGAGAATTCTTCACGGCGTTGTGGCTGTCAATGCTTTTATTTCAGTTGTAAACCCTGCAACGTGTGCTGATTGTTGTTTTTGTTCTGCGAGGGAAACTATTTTCCATGCTTTCGCAAGTTGCACTAGACTGAAACCATTGTTTTATTATTGACGTTTTTAAGGCTGCCAACGTTCTCTAAGGGATTTTTTATTTTGGGGTTTAAATATGAGAAAAAAAAAAGATTTGTATGTCAGCTATTCGTTTTAGGTCAGCTTGAAAACTGCTATTTATTTAAGCAGGAGAAAAGAAAATCGAGTTAAATGTGGACAAAATATTAGGTGTTCTCTTTTCAAACATGGTTCAATCAAGAATACTGATTGATTTTAATTATTATGAACATATGGACGATCTCCCTTCCTTTGAAGCTATTTGGTGTTGCTATAAGGCGTTGTGTTATATCTGAAGTTGCTTGGTCTTCACGCTATACTGTAGAGATGTGTGTGCATTGTACTTTAATTGTACTTGATATCTTATTATGGCAAGGTTTGTTAAAATTCAATTCTCTCTCTCTCTCTCCCCTCTCTCTCTCTCTCTCTCTCTCTCTCCCTCTCCTCTCTCCCTCTCCCTCTCCCTCTCCTCTCCCTCTCCCTCTCCCTCTCTCCCCTCTCTCCCTCTCCCTCTCTCCCCTCTCTCCCCTCTCCCCCTCTCCCCTCTCTCTCCCTCTCTCCCCTCTCTCTCTCTGCCTCTGTCTCTCCCTCTCTCTCCTCTCTCTCTCTCTCTCTCTCTCTCTCTCCCCTCTCTCTCTCTCTCTCTCTCCCTCTCCCTCTCCCTCTCCTCTCCCTCTCCCTCTCTCCCTCTGTCTCTCTGCCTCCCCCTCTCTCTTTTTCTTCCTCCCTCTCTCCCTCTCTCCCTCTCCCTCTCTCCCCTCTCCCTCTCTCCCTCTCTCTCTCCCTCCTCTCCCTCTCTCTCTCCCTCTCCCCTCTCCCTCTCGGCCTCTGTCTCCCTCTCTCTCTCCCCTCACCTCTCCTTTCCCTCTCTCTCTCTCTCTCTCTCTCCCTCTCCCTCTCCCTCTCCCTCTCCCTCTCCCTCTCCCTCTCCCTCTACTTCTCCCTCTCTCTCTCTCTCTCTCTCTCTCTCCCCCTCTCTGACCTCTGTCTCTCCTCTCCCTGTCCCTCTCCCTCTCCCTCTGCACCTCTCCCTCTGCCCATCTCCTCCCCTCTCTCTCTCTCTCTCTCTCCCTCCCCACTCCTCTGCCTCTCCACCCCCCCCTCCCTCCCCTCCTCTCTCTCCCTCTATCTGCCTCTGTCTACTCCCTCTGCCTCTCCTCTCTCTCACCTCTCCTTCGCCCCACCCCCTCTCCCTCTCTCTCTCTCTCTCTCTCTCTTCTCCTCTCTCTCTCCCCCCCTCCCCTCTGCCTCTCCCCACCTCTCTCCCTCCCTCTCTCTCTCTCTCTCTCTCTCTCTCTCTCTCTCTCTCTCTCTCCCCTCTCTCTCTCCCTCTCTAAACCTCACCTCTCCCTCTCTCTCTCTCTCTCTCCTCTCTCTCTCTCTCTCTCCCCCTCTCTCTCTCTCCCTCTGCCTCTCTGTCTCTCTGTCTCTCTTGCTCTCGCTCGCCCACCCCCTCTCCCTCTCTTTTCTTTTTCTGTGGGTCAGGTGAAGGCAGCGGTGGATGATGGGAACTGTTGTTTCGGGACTATTGACACGTGGCTGCTCTACAAACTTACTAAAGGTAAGCGGATGTAATTTCCCCCAAGTTCCCCTGGACTACACGGGCCAGATTTCACGAGTTTGAGGAGTTGGGAAAGGAGGGTTTGGGTAATGAAGACAACTTGTCAGTGACATTCTGGGAATATTTTTAACCCGTTGGTAAACTGGTGTAGGTTATTACTCAACTGGAGAAATGGGGAAATAATGGAAGTCATACCTTCTTATGAAATCTCTTGAAGAAAAAATCGTTTTTGGTTGACACTCATCTTAAAAGCACTCTGTTGCTCTTAATAAGTTTACTCTAACCCACAGTTTTCCTGAAGTTTCTAGCATTTACCAAAGTGTTCCATCATTTACGAATTGACAGATGCTTATTTAATATATGATGCTTATGCAGATGTGCTCAAAGTCAAACGGGTAACTTTGTCATCTCAGTTATATACAAGTATACAGAGATGAGACAACGTGACTCCAGTTTCTACAACGAAGCCACATAGAATATATATAAACACATGTATTACAAAATATTTAAAAATATTGTAGTATTGTGGTATATTTTACAAAACAGGATTATTTGAAATAAATAAACATGATTTGCTTATTTTAAGTCATTTCCATAAAAACCATAATTATCTCGCTCTTTCAGACGAATCTGTTTCAGAATTGAGTGATTTGAGTTATTTATTCCGCTAGCTAAATAAATATTTGTCTGTTTAGGGAATTTGTGTGTTGTTTAACTACGCAAATTAACTTCTGCTTCATTTCACTTAAAGCCGATAAACCAGCAACTCACAAACCACGTCCGCTGAAATACAGACTTTTCATGGAGCTTTTTGTAAAAAAGCAACAACACATGATTCTACTTTACAAGACTCATTATTTATTTATAATTGGTTAAAAATGATTAATAATCAGGTTATTAATGAGGCTGTAGCAGATTTTATATCATTAATAAGAGGTGATGTATGTATGTATATGTATGTGTTTGTGTGGTGTGTCTGCAGGCTCAGTCCACGCTACAGACTACTCCAACGCCAGCTCTACTGCGATTTTTGATTCATACCAGGTAGAACAGCAAATCATTATTATTATAATAAACACACATTTCAGTGCATTGAAAGCAGAGAGTGCAAACAATTAGAATAAATCAAAATATATAAACAAGAATACAATCATTAAGATTTAAAAATGATGGTAGAAGTTACAGATAAAAATCGAAAAATACAACGCAGTGAAGTCTAATAAAAAGGGACAAAAGTATGTTTTCAGCGTGGGGTTGAATGATCGTCCTCAAGTCAATAATATCGCGATTGGTTGAACATTTTATCTCAGTTACAAACAATGAATGAGATTATTTAGTTTGGTTTTAAGTTCGGCTTTGATGAGATGCGTACTTGCTAAATATAGCGATGTTAAAATGTGACAATATTTCTCGTCGAGGTGAACAGATGTCTTCGCTTAAGAATTCCGAGCGCGCGGTGGAACTTATTTCCTACGTCTGTTCTGGTTTCTCTTTGCTGATTTTTGTGTGTGTGTGTGTGTTTTTCAGATGTGCTGGAGTGGATTCCTGTGTTCACTTCTCTCTCTACCTCTCTCCATCCTCCCCAGGGTGTACAACACAAAATTACAAGGGTGTCCCATCAATACACCTGTGTGCTGTTTTACTTTTTTCACACCTGTTTGTGCTTGACTCTCTTTTTTTCCCTTTATAGCCATAACCTCACATGCCTCGATCCTCTGTTTTTGGAGTTTCCTATTCGATCTACATGTCCTTGTAGTGTGTTGATTTACCTGTGTGTATCCTAGAAAGAAATCTCAGTGAGAAGACATTGGTCAGGATGTCCGAGTCTAAAGCAGTACGTGGGTTCGAATCCCACTTCTGGATCAGGGTTTGTTGGGGGTCAGAGTGGGTTGAGATACGTCTCTGAACCAAGCGAGGTCATGAGTTTGAAACCTCCCTCCAGCACTCCACTCCCCGAGCAAGACTTTTAACCCCGGGTTGTTCCAGGCACGGTGGCACAGTGGTTAGCGCTGCCGCCTCACAGCGAGCAGGTCCTGGGTTAGAGCCGTGGGTTGGCCGTGGGGCCTCTCTGTGTGGAGTGGGTTTCCTCCGGATGCTCCGGTTTCCTCTCACAGTCCAGAGCATGCACTATAGGTTAATTAGCGACTCAAAAGTGCTTCATGGAGTAATGTGTATGATGTGTGTGTGTGCCCTGTGGTGTGTTGGCGCCTGCAGGGTTGTTCCAGGATGAACTCCAGGAGTCCCCCCGCGACCCCAGTTGGGATTAAGCGGTTCAGGTAATGAATGAATATGGGAAATATGAGAATTTTTCGCCAGTGCTGATATCCGATGTTTTTCTTGCGTTAATCTGCCGATATTGATGCTGAAAAATGAGCAAGAGAAAAAATATTTGCTGTTAAATTTCAGTCATACAAAATAACACCATAGTTCTCTAATCTAACATATATGGCGCCAAATCGAGCCCAGCGTGAAAACAGAGTGGGCAGGCGGGCTTTTCAAGTGTAGTCTTAAAAGTCACTTCCGCTCCATGTAGTGTACCAAGTCAAATAGAAGCGTCTGACACTCCTGTGCACTACCTGGTGTGTGAAACCGTTAAGCTACAAACCTGCTATTTCACAAGATACATACTACCACATAGAAAAAATGCGATGGCGCCTTACCTACGTACTGGCTGGTAAATTAACATGTCTGGCGGCTTCCGGGACCGCGACCCGTGTGTGAGCTCACATTTGCTAAGTGAGGCAAAGCCTCGATTTAGCTAGTTTAAATTTTTCCACTCATGCAGGCAGAGTTCAGCGCATAAAGACGAGAGATTTCGCTTATGAACGCTCCACGGCGTGCTCAGAATTTTGCCCCCAAATTAAGACCATACATTTTAAGACCGAGCGTGCGGGACGTATAAAATCCCAGCGGGACTTTGGACATGTTCAACTAAAGTGCAACTTCCCGTACCACCGTCGTCATCAAATATCGACTGAAAAATCTGTCAATGTTGCCAGGTCATGGGTAAAGATACAGAGTTCCTTTTTTCAGTGTATTTTGCGCACCGTCACCCAGATTCTGCGCTCAAAGTTTGGCTGAAATGCTGGAGAAATGGGCAATATGGTTTAGCTTTTCATTTTTATCGGTCACAATCTGCTGCGATAGTTTCCATCAGATTCAATTTACGAACAGAGATCGTAGACATACCATATGCTGATCTTTTACCTCACTTCCATTCATATCACATCACAAAAAATCAACTCATTTAATCAAGACATTTAAATGTAAACCATCTTGAAAGTGAAAGCGAGTGATTATTTGTCATTGTGAACACACCACAGCACAGCACGCAGTGCACCAAAATAAGCAGGACCTCTCGTTTGACCCATCAGTGAAGAGGCAGTGGGCAGCTTTGGCAGAGCCCCGAGGAGCAGTGCTTGTGGATGGTACCTTGCTCATAGTACCTCAGTGGTAACTACCGGCCTGGATTGAACCTGTGACCTTCTGATCACGGGCGAACACCCTACCGTTCGCCACCCAACTGCCAATGATTAGAGTGAGAGATTGGCTGTCGTGTGAGCGCAGCACTGCGCACGGTGCGCCATAACCCAATGTGAGCTCTGCAGTTGACCCATCCGCGAAGGAGCAGTGGGCAGCTTTTTGAGAGCAGTGCATTGGGGACGGTGCCTTGCTCATGAGTACCTCAACATTTAACGGCCCTGGATTCGAACCTGCGACCTTCTGATCACGGGGCGAACACCCTACCCCACCAAATGTGAGCTGTGCTTGGAGATGGTACCCTCTCATGAGGTAGCTTTGGTACCTTTACAGGTCTCTGCGACGTTCTGTCGGGTAGTTGGTAGTGTAACGGCTAGGGATCAGAAAGTCCCAGACCTGTAAAGGTACCAAAGAAGGTACTATCTCCAAGCACAGCTCATTTGGTTGTGGTCACTGTGTGCTGTGCTTTCGTTCCTAGTGACAATCACTCACTTATTGAAATAGGTCTTCGTTCAGGTACCAAACTGACGTTACAATATGTGTGATGTCTCATCGATTTTTGTAATGATTGTGGATCATTGAGTCGGTGCAGATCGATGTGTCATTACACCCTTAGTTCATCGGCACTAAAGTGTGTGTCGTGTGCTTGTGCTGCAGATGGCCGACCAGCAGGCTGCTATGTTTGGAGAATGCTGCTTTGACACGGGCGATGTGAAAATCACCATGGGAACCGGCACCTTCATGGACATCAACACGGGACACAAACCTCACACCTCTGTCGCGAATAAACTCACCCGCAATGCGTCTCCGCTTCCAGACCACTTACTCTAAAGTAATTGGACGATCCAATATAAAATAGCTGTAAACGTATAACATTTAAATACAGTTGGTAGTGTAGCAGTTAGGGAGTTGGCCCAGTGATCGGAGGGTCGCTGGTTCAAGTCCCGGTAAAGGTACCGTCCCCAAGCACTGCTCTCAAAAAGCTGCCCACTGCTCCTTCGCGGATGGGTCAACTGCAGAGCTCACATTGGGTTGTGGCGCACCGTGCGCAGTGCTGCGTTCACAATGACAAATAATCTCTCACTTAATCATTGGCAGTTGGTGGCGTAACGGTAGGGTGTTCGCCCCGTGATCTAAAGTTACCACTGAGGTACTCATGAGCAAGGTACCGTCCCCAAGCACTGCTCCTCGGGCGCTTGTTAGCTGCCCACTGCTCCTTCACGGATGAGTTAAATGCAGAGGTCACATTTCGTTGTGGTGCACTGTGTGCTGTGCTGTGGTGCGTTCACAATGACAAATAATCACTCGCTTTCATTAATCAGTTGAGTGAAAACCCTTTGCTCTCTGGAACCCACGGACGTCACCAAATTCCCTTCTCCACCAAAAGCCTTATTATTAGGGATGCACCGAGCGATCGGAATCGGACGATTTTTGGCCCGATCGGCGATCGGCCGATCACGCACACGTATTGCCGATTTCAAACCGATCTTGCGCATGCGCATTACTTGCAGCACAGCCACGCACGCATTCAGGCAGCGTTCACATGTACGCTCAACGGAGGCATTTCTCATTCACTTTGAACGGGGTGACATCGTGCGGCAACGAAATTAATTTTGGGTGCGTGAGTATGGCGTCACATCAACGCCGAAACTAGAGCGCGCAAAATGGCTTGCCGCAAAAAAATCGCGGGCGTAAATTTCAAAGTCGTGCACGCAAATGTGAAACTCGAGAGCACAAAATGAAGAATCGACTGCGCGGTTGTGATCATATTGTGCGCAAACTGTATTTTTCTTCTCGCAAATGTGTTTTTTCCTCTCGATGTGTTAAATGTCCTCACGCGTGAAGCAGATTACCGACGAGCGGCTTGACTGAGATTTCTGCGCGCGCGATTTGAAAGGCGGCGGGTTTTGGCAGTTTGGGGGCGGGGTTTTGGCAGCTTCTGCCTGCGCATCCTATTGGCCGATGGCTCCTGGTCTTGTGATTGACTGCACACTACAGACAGTTTTTACAGAAAAACCAAAGATGACGTAGAAAGAGGAACGGCGACAGGTAGATTAAACACAAGTTATAGTTTATCCACCTTATAATTATAATTTAATGGTTAGGTCTTACACGTTTAATAAGCACGCAATCAATGGCTCCCCTCGCCCACTTGTCTGTCCCCAATTCAACATAAACACAGATGCACAAGTCAATCACAAGATGATCACTAGATGATCAGCCGTTTTCCATAGTTGAGGATACAGGCTTCAGAAATCTGATAAATCTCCTCTGCCCAAAATACACAATGCCAAGTAGGCGTTACTTTTCGGACGTCGAGTTACCGGAGTCGTTACATTTGACATTTTACGAGTTACATTTTATTTATTTAAATTTGTAAAGAAAATTTGTTATGAAAATAAAGCATTATATTAAAGAAAATTAGATTTTTGTTTGTATTTGCTGTAGAGCTGCCACTATTATATGTCACTATTATAAAAGTAACTAGTAAACAGGGAAAGTAACTACCGCGTTACATTAAAAAAAGTTGAAACCCATTTTTTTGTGTCGATGTCGTCGACTACTCGCAGCAGCTCTAATTTTCTGTTATCTGGGAAAAAAATCGGTATCGGAAAAAACAGTATCGGCCGATCACACTTACAAAAAAATCAGTAATCGGAATCGGCCAAGAAAATTGCAATCGGTGCATCCCTACTTATTATAAATGCAGTGTCTATGAGATTCCTTGTCATATGTTCTCTCTCTTTTTCCGTCTTTCTCTCTCGTACTGATATGTGTTCAGGCTTGTACCCGCTGGTGGGCTGGAAGATTGGTACTGAGGTGGTGTATCTGGCTGAGGGCAACGCTGCTGGAATTGGCACTGCTATCAAATGGGCACAGGAGATAGGTGAGCACTCAGCTGTCTCGTTACCACCAAGGGCTGTGCGATATGACAAAATATATGGGATGATAAAATGAATACGTCTATGGCTCAATATTATACTCCACTAGTCGGAAAGCGTGCTACAGCAGGCAAAAATAATGACCAAATAGCCAGAAAGTAATGAAGAAAGTAAATAAATTGAAATCAATGTTTGGTTTTTATTTTCATGAAAACAATATGATACCAGCACCTAAATGTCATAGATTTCCTCGTACACAACATTTTTGGTGACGCAGGCGGAGCAGTTATTAAGCAGTTTCCCTAAGCAGTTTAGCCCCATCCACCTCATGGACCTTTACATCTGCTGACCTGCGTACACGGGAGAACGCAACATATAATTGTCCGTGGCTAAACACGGGTTGGGGCAGATAAATGCCGACCTTATCCAGTGTCTGTCCCTGAGATTTGTTGATGGTCATGGCAAAAGCTAACTTGACTGGGAATTGCCTTCTTGTTGGTTTCGTATTTCGCGTGGACGGGATGCCTCCTCCCGTGTTTCGCTTGCTTGTCGACTGCGGGCTTCTTCGTTTCGTTGACGGTTCCTTTCGCAAATTTCCGCTTCATCTAGTGGTCTTTTGCGAGGCATAATTGTATTGTGTACGGCAATATCTCCAAATGTGCGGTGTGAATGAGCAGTGTCCTTAAGAGAAAAATAATCAGTTAAATGAAATTTAAGGTTTACGATAACTCGTTTAGTATTGTCGGGAAGTGCTGTGAAAATCTTCTTTTACCTCGTACTATGCGTACTTCAAAAGCAGGCAAAAAATAACGGCTCCCTTGTATGAGACTTTTGATTGGTCAAGCGTGATTGATGGGCACCAATAGGACTGAGGGACACATATGTGCGTACGTACACTTAGACCTTTTATATATTAGATTGTTGTAGGGAAAAGGCGAATGCGGGTTGTTAGAGCCATTTTGTGTGAATGTCTAGATTTAATGTTTTGTAGTTGTTTACAGTAGAAAGTAGATGTTTCTGGAATCTTCCATAACTTTCCATGTACAGTGCTGCGTAATAGAACTTTATCAATACGCATGCATGTTAAATGTACTACTATGTAACAATAGAAGTAATATGTGCCTTACGTGTCGTAACCTGAAGTTACGTATGATGTAAGAACGTAAAAGCTTTAGTTTAACATTGAATGTGATGGAGCTAAGAGCTCCGGAGCGCTACAGTTTTTTGACCGTCACGTAACGCCACGTAAAGTATCTTTGTCGTCTTAGGGATTCATTTCTTGTCTGTAAAACCTTGAATTGTAGTAAAGAAAAGACGACGAAAGACAACCCAAGACTCAAGACTCTTTTTTGGTACGTGTCGCGTACAAAGACAACTCAAGAGCTCTTAGCAAATGAGAAAGCAAGGATTTGCTCTCACACGGGTCAAAACTGATGTGTGGCATAAGAACTAGAGATGACACCGATCCGATATGTGGATGTGTATCGGTCCGATAATCCGCTCAAACGGCTGGATCGGGTATCGGCAGCATTGGGCCGTTCTATGGAGCCGATCTGTAAATGCGTGCACGCTCAGTTCGTTACGCATGGGAAGTGGCACTGCGGTAAAGTAGAGCTGAAACCATTGTTCCAATAACTCCAATAATTCTATTACAAAAAATGGTCGAGGCAATTTTTCTAGAATCCAAGCTTGGTTTAATTCATTTGACTCGCTAGAGCAGCTCCGCTTGTGTTTCACACGGAGGCTTAATAGTGACACACAGCGTTTTCAGTGGCGCGATTGAGACAAGACCTGATCCCTCTGCATGTGAAAGTATTTGTGAGATGTTCCGTGCGCTAAAACAGAAGTAAAAGCATAAAAACACATAAATGACATTTTTCGCGATGTAAACACGTGCGCTGTGTTAATGAGTGTGTGCATGAGCACCGTTACTCGCAAAACGCTCCAGTTTGGTCAAAACGCCGCCTTTATTACAGACACAAACCATATTTTAGCTGATAAACAACCACAACAACCAGCGTTCTACTCACAGTTCCGCCGTTTATTTAGATTTTCCATTGTTTATTCTGGAACGCGCGCCCAACGCTTCATTGTGACGCGGCTCCGCGGCGCATGCAGAGTATTGTGGGAAATGTCGTTCTCTGCAAAAGCAGCTCATTTTATAAGCCAAATTGGTTCAAAATGACAAACTTCAGTATTTCATTTTCAATTGATCAATTTTTTTTTTCAATTTTATAATGTTATAGTGTAATCAATAAGAAAGAAGAAATATTTATATGTCTAAACGAGCAGTTTTTGAGAACAAATAATTTAGCATATACAGTCATGGCCGAAATTATCGGCGCCCCTGGAATTTTTCCAGAAAATGCACCATTTCTTCCAGAAGACTATTGCAAAAAATGTTTTGGTATACACATGTTTATTTCCTTTATGTGCATTGGATCAACATAAAAAAAAAGCAGAGAAAAAAGCCAAATTTGACATCAATTGACATCACGTTTGATTTGGTGGGTTTGTGAAGTACGGCGGCCGTGCAGTAAAGCGTCGTAATCTGAGCTCCATGTTAGTCTATGGGGGGGAAAAAAGACGGACAAAAAAAATGGACAGAACTCACGAATGAGTGCACGTATCAAGAACTTGTATACAAGCATCCCACGCCGCTATAGGCCTCAAGTTTTGGAGTTAGAACATATATTCCAGCATTAAAACGAGGAGTAGCGCTCAGAAAAGCGTGTGGAATAAAAATCTGCTAACATTTGATAATCATCACAGTCTCGTAATAATCGTAATTTGATTATCTGTTATCTTCTCAGAGCTGTTCTCGGACGTGAGTGAGACGGAGGCCATGGCCACCAGCGTGAAGGACTCGGACGGTGTGTGTTTCGTGCCCTCGTTCAGCGGCCTGCAGGTGAGGACGCGGCACTAACACGCTTTCTGCACGTTGTTTCTGCTGCAGAGACGTGACGTGATATGAGCTCATAAAGGACTCGTAGTGAAGATATCAGTAACTCTTAAATAGACATGCTCATGATGTAACTTACAGGACGATTAACCCTAAACCTTGGGGCAGATGGTAGTGTAACGGATAGGGAGTTGGCTTTGCGTTCGGAGGGTCACCAGTTCCAGTCCCAGACCGGTAAAGGTACCACCGAGCAGTCCCTCCAGGATTTCGCCGGCCTTTTTTGAGATCGAAGCGGCCTAAAACGCCCGATTTTGCGGCAGCTTTTCTAAAAACAAAATTGCGATGAAAGTCGCTGTGTTTTTAGGCGTTTTGTTGCAATAAAGTTGCGGGAGCAATTCAAAGTTGTGGAATTTTGTCCACGTTTCTAATGAGTCTTTAACAATGAATTGAAATCAAGGGAACAAAATCACCGTTGTTTTTATTAACCATTAATCATTTAGTTATTTTTAAAGGTAAATGTGAGGCGTTTTTATCACGCACGTTTCCTGCCACTTCCAAGGAAGCGAGTTCGCTGACGTACGGCTCAACGTTTTGCAAGAAACGACAACGATTGGAAAACAATTGCGGAAAAGTTGCGGGAATTGGTCAAATGTGCACGGTAGTAATGAATTGTTTATACTCCATCGTGTTGATTTGTGCCTTAATTCTGAGCATGCGGTGGAACTTTCGCGAGCAAAATCCGTTGTCTGTGCGCGCTCAACTCTGCCTGCACGCCACACCTTCACACTCAGATCTATGGAACGCCAAAGCTGCCACAATTTACCTTAAAGGCACCTTACTAGAGCGCCATAAAAATGTCACCTTTGACAGACATTTTACAGCAGAAAACGTCGTTTGACCACAAGTTACAAGAGCACTGCAAAAAAACATATTTTCATCAGGTGTTTTACTGTATATTGCATAAAGATTTAGGCAAATTGCGGCACCTTTGGTGTTCCATATGAGCGTGCACGGAGTGTTTCGAATGTGTGTAGGCAGAGTTCCACTGACTTCACAAAAATGATAAGATACGCTACGCTATGAAAGCTCAGATTTGAAAGCTTCCTTGTGCTTTGTTGGTTTGTAACCTGCCTCCTTGTTATCTTTCCTGCTTGCCGGTGACGCGCAGGCGCTTCGTTGTAAGTCCCGGCTTTTCTCTTTGGCTCATTCCGCAGGGTAGCGCGGTAACACTTTGTTAATCTCCCGTGTTTGTGAACTTCAGGCCCCGTTAAATGACCCCAGAGCTTGTGCGGCATTTATGGGACTAAAACCGTCCACCACCAAGAGCCACCTGGTCCGAGCCATTCTGGAGTCCATCGCGTTCCGGTGAGTTTGGAACGCCGTCAGTTCTGTGTTCAGAGTGTCGTAGTGACAGACCTCAGACCTAGGTAGGTAGTGCTGGAGGTAGAACCCACAACCTCCCGAAGGAAGAATTAGTACAGAAACCTGAAAACTACAGTAACCCCTTCGCCCAATGTGTAATGAAGTCCTTATTTACAGTATTCCACTCTCATGTGTCTTGTTTTTCAGGAATAAGCAGCTCTTCGACGTGATGCTTCGTGAAACACGCATTCCCATCACCAAAATCAGGTACGACACTAGAAACATAAAATCGTTCATGTAGCAGTATGTCAAATACGTCAGTTTTAGGTTCAAAACAGTAACACAGGTTCTCCGTGTCCTTTAATTATGTCGTGTGTTTGTTCAGGGCCGACGGAGGCGTCTGTACTAACGACTTCGTCATGCAGCTGACCACGGACCTGCTTGGACGCAAAATCTCGCGGCCCAGTCACTTCGACATGTCCTGCCTGGGAGCTGCCTTCGTGGCTGGACTGGGAGTGGGTAAGAAAACAGCAAACACACACTTTTGATATTTTGATATAATATCACATACAGCAGCGTTTCTCAATCCCAGTCCTCGCGGCCCACCGCTCTGCACATATGTGACCCTCCACGGCAAAACCAGTCGCTTGTCGCAACGGAGGTTTCCGAGAAAAACCAGCGTTTATCTAAAATTTTGCATTTTTGGTTTTCAGTGTTTTGAAACAGTGGAAGGTCTATACTGTATTGTTGTGAATAAATTTCCCTGAAAAACTTACCCTTTCCATCCTAAAAACGTGACTTTCTTGAGGTGAGGAATTCAATTCCAGCAGAATGTTAAAAGTTTCTGTTTTGACCGCTCTACTTCAATATTTACGGTAAATCCACTCGTTGACTAGCGTGAAGATATTTCTCCGGAATCCATCTCCGTCTCCCGAGTTCAGTTAACCTAACGCAGGCTGTGGCTGTGAATGCAGCGTAGGCTACCGTAAATACAAACGTAGCCCCGACCGTACCAAGCGTCTGTGAGTGCTACGGCGATAGTCAACTTCAAAGGCAGATTTCTCCGTTTCTCACTTGACGTGACAGGAGAAACCCGACTCCTATGAATGTTGATATCTCAGTCATATGTCGTCCGATTCATTCGATATAGGTATCGTTTTGAAGCTTGATTTATGCCCTTTCATGAAAACATAACTCAATTTTGAAAATTTGCGACTGGTTTTGCCATGCAGAGTCACATATTCGGTAGTTCCTGCACTGTCGCACGCTGGTCCTACGTTGCTAATTAGCTAATCAGTAGCATCAGCTGTGCTGTGGGTCGGGAACGTCGAATCTGTGCAGAGCGGTGGTCCGTGAAACGCTGACATACAGTACTCTGCAGAAGTCTTGAACCTCCACTCATTTCATGCACTGAAATATTGATTACACGTATGATGTTGCAGTAAATCGCTGTTTAATATCTAAGGCAGAAAAGGGGGTTTCCCTCAAGACTTTTCCACACTTTATTACTTATCCACTTAAAAAATGTGGTCCCAATTTATTTTCTCATTATGTTTAAGAATTAGTCTTGACTCTTTAAGCCAGACTTTGTTAATATGTCTAGAAGCCAGTTTAACCATCATAGCTGCACTGTCATATGACTCATATGATTGTCATATCATTGTCTTTTCACCGAGTCATGTGAACTGTGATTCATTCAGACACGCAGCGTTTCAGAATTGCTAGAGAAATCACGGAAATGTATTTGCATTACAAAGTTCACACTGGGGCTCGACCGATTATCGGTGCCAGTATCGAGTTTATTGAGTGAATATTTGTCATTGTGAGCATTTATATATAATACTTGAAATCTGTATTATTATTAGACATGCACTGATCCGACATTTTCAGTTCCGATACCGATGCCGATACTTGGGATTTGAGTATGAGCCGATCCCAAATACTGATCCGATACCGGTTTTAATGAATAAGTTGTGTATTTCTCTGTTTCTTAAGGAAATACTTGAAATACAATTTTCCAAACAAAACAATGTAAATAATTACACACCCGTATGTAAATGCTAAATTATTTATTATTAAAATAACATCTCAAAAAGGATTTAAACACAGTCATGTAATTTTGTGACGGTCCCTAATCCTGTGGTGCTAAAATTAGAGATGGGCCGATACCACTTTTTTTATGTCCGATATCGATATTGTAAATTTGGATATCTGCCGATACCGATACAGTCACAGTCTTTTTTAAAACATAAAATAATGCTTTAAAATGTCTGAATACATGACTCAGATTATTGTTATGCTTAAAGAAATGCTTAATTTAAATACTGTTTTCCTCCTAAAACAATGTAATAATTAAACACAGGTATATGCTAAATTATTTCTCAAAAATTGTTTGTTCAGACATATAAATATGTCTTAGTGATTACACTATAACATTATAAAATTGAAAAAAATTTGATCAACTGAAAATGAAAAACTGAAGTTTGTCATTTTGAACCAATTTGGCCTATAAAATGAGCTGCTTTTGCAGAGAACTACATTTCCCACAATCCTCTGCGTGCCCCCCGGAGCCACGTCACAATGAAGCGCTGGGCGCGCGTTCCAGAATAAACAATGGAAAATCGAAATAAACGGCAGAATTGTGAGTAGAACGCTGGTTGTTGTGGTTATTTATCAGCTAAAATATGGTTTGTGTCTGTAATAAAGGCGGCATTTTGACCGAACTGGAGTGTTTGAGAGAGTAACGGCGCTCATGTGTGCGGCTATTAACACAGTGCGCTTGTTTACATGGTGAAAAATGTCATTTTTGCGTTTTTATGCATTTACTTGTGTATTTGTGCACGGAACTTCTCACAAATACTTTCACATACAGAGGGATCAGGTCTTGTCTTGATCGCGCCACTGAAAACGTTGTGTGTCACTATTAAGCGTCCGTGTGAACAATGGTTTCAGCTCTACTTTACCGCAGTGCCACTTCCCGTGCATAACGAATTGAGCGTGCACGCATTTACAGATCGGCTCCATAGCACGGCCCAATGGCACCGATACCTGATCCAGCCGTTTGAGCCGTTATCGGACCGATACAGATCCACATATCGGATCGGTGACATCTCTAGCTAAAACCATCGGGAACACAGAGATTGTGAGTTAGAGCTGGTGTTGTTACGGAAATTAAACGGTATAATGGTGTGATTTGCTTTTGGGGTTGTACAGTAGTGTGTTGCGTTGCTTGTTCTGCTCATCGTCATATCAATATGTAGGAATTAGTGTGAACGTCGAACAATAAAACAGCTTTGACACTCGCAGTGACACTCCCAATGGAGAACCAATTAATCGTGCACATCTACAGATCAGCCCAGTGCCACTGATGCCCGATCCAGGTATTTGAGTTGTTATCGGACCAATATCCCGTTCCATCCCTAATTACTGTTTATTAATGAAGTGATATTTATTTGACTGGTTTGAATAAGAAACAACTCAACCAATAAAAACAACACGACCGTAACCTTTACCGTAATCCAGCGGTCCTCAAAGTGTGGGGCGCGCCCCTCCAGTGGGGAATATAGGTATGACAGGTGGGGCGTGACAAGAGAAATTTGCCTTTTTATGCCTGTCTTTATCACCTGTCTTTAGTGACGGCGTTGTTACTGAGAACAAAATACTGCGCTTTACCATAATTTAGCTCATTGAGGCTGTTTTCATCCTACCAGACTCTCTCAGACCCAGGAGACGCCACATTTATTTTCTTGTCTTTGGTTGGGTGCTTCAAGGAGCGAGACACCTGAATAAGTAATGATGATTGGCTAAGCAAGACTAGAATTTCATGGTAAGCCAATCAGATGCAGAGTCGGACGGTTGTTCACACACAAACACACACGCACAAGTCGCTCACGCAAACGAGCAAGAGACACACAGAGTAATGGCAAGACCAGAGAATTCGATGGTAGCGTTTTTAAACTGGAAGATCAGAGGGTTGTCGGTTCCAGACCCGTCTGGTAAAGGTACCACTGAGGTACTCATGTGCAAGGTACCATCCCCAAGAAGCTGCCCACTGCTCCTCCTTTACGGAGGGGTCAAATGCAGAGCTCACACGAGGTTGTGGCGCACTGTGTGCTGTGCTGTGCTGTGCTGTGCTCACAATGACAAATAATCACTTAAATTCACTTAGAGACTGACACCAGACTCGAATTAAATCCTCCCTCTGCTCTGCTCACGTCTTCCATTTGCTTGTTCGCTTCCCTCTCGTATCCCCAGGTTACTGGAAGAACAAGGACGAGCTGAAGAAGCTCCAGACGACGGACCGGCTCTTTGTGCCCCAGAGTGCTAAAGGTGAGGGCAGTAAGGGAGGAGTGTACCGCTGCGTGCTGCAGAGCTGGGAGGAGGCGCTGCAGCGCTCCATGCACTGGTACAACCAGCCCTGATGTACTCTTCTCCCAAAAGCTCGCCTCAAGTCTGCCTCAAATCCCGAAAGCTGCATTTTGGAAAACGGTTTCACCGCTGCACTAGAACAAGCCTTCCTAGCATGAAGTAAGGACCACACGTGTGTCATAGCAGTCGCATGTTCTCGTTTTTCTGGTGAATTGAAGGATTGTGTTTTAATTGGGTTTTTAGTAGGGGCGCATGCGGGATAAGGGAATTATTAGCCGATGCCGATCTCCGATATTTTCACGCCTGTATCTGCTGATGCTGATAAATACTACCACATAGAAAAGTATGATAAGAGCGCCTTAAATGCCATACTATTAAGTGCAGTAGTACGCGATTCGAGACACAGCCCATGTGCGGCTCAGATTTGCTAAGTGAGGCAAACACGCTATTTAGTTAGTTAAACATTTTCCTGTGTACAGGCCGACTTGAGTGGGTGAAGACGAGATTTTGCGGTGAACGTTCCTCTGCGTGCTCAGAATTTTGGCACAAAATAACACCATATATTTTAAGACAGAAGCGCCACCTTTCCCACGTACGATAAATACACCATCAAATATTGGCTGAAAATATCGGGCAAATCCAAGCTTTGGTATAATAAATCATTGGCCGATTCGAATATGATTCCGATATTATCGTGCATCTCTAGTTTTTAACTGAACACTCAGTCTAACAGTGAGTATAGATCGAGTTTAGACTTAATCATCAACTGGAAAAAGTGTTTAACTAATTGACTACCTGTTATTTTAAAATGCTGCGTTCTCAAGCAATTTCTGTTTAAAAACAGATCATAGGACCAATCAGATTCGGGGATTTCAAGTCATCTCGTGGTATTGGTTTAAGCCAGACTCCTCGTTGCTTCAGGAGAGCATGCCAAAGCTGGACATTTTTCACTGAGTTTGAGTTTTTAAATTAGAGCCTGTAGTTGAGAGTAGAGGCTTGAAATCAAACCTGGCATCAATGACTGGAAAAATTGCTATCTTTCAGCAGATTTCTCACCGAAATTCAGCTTTTCAATGCACTAATGCCAACTTTTAATCCAAGCCTTAATCTAAGCCTGGTTGGTAGAAGAAGAAGCCTTACAGAGTTAGGCACATCAAACTTTGAATCAGCGTTTTAATCTTTATTTTAAGCACATCTTCCACTAAGAGTAGATGAGTAGTGAATTATGGTGTGGTGATCTAGGGTTTAGTAGTAAAACATTTGGTCCTGCTGAGACGTCCTCGTGATTGAGGTCTTATTTTTCGACTTTGACGTCTGTGAAGCAGGACGAGTGGCAAGTGCCTTTTTCCAGACGTTGTACAACGTCGTATGCCAACTTTACATGTTTCTGGGTATTTTCTCAGAACGTTCCAGCACAAAAATCACTGTAAACATTATTCGTAATACTTCATTTTTTGACTCTTTAATGATCAGAATCTCTCATTTCTAACTTTATCCAGAATGGGAAATGAGCCGTGAGAGCTGGATGTCTTGATGTCCTCGTGTGTGTATAAACATAGTGTTTTATTACAGATTTGGTTATTTGCGGGGGGGAGAGTGATAAGACGCGTGTAGCGTCTTATTCAGATTAACGACTGTGATCAGTGTTGTGTGTTTACATGGAGGGGGACGTCATGTCAGGGAATGGGTTCTACTGCTGGGTCCATGTTCTTTTTCCTTTCTTTTTGTCTTTTACTTTAATCTTCAGATCCAACTTTCCAGCTTAATCACATTTGAAACGAGTTGATTTCATCCAACCAAACCAAGATGTGATCTGGACTTAATGTCTCCCTAATTAGAGGCTGTGAATAATACATTTTTCAAGCCTGTGAGAGAACTAAAGAGAGATTTAAAAAAAAACCTTAAATAGTCTTTATTTAGAATATAAGTGTAGTGCCAATCTGCAGAAGGAAGTTTATCACTGATGAAAAATTCTCAGGTTTAAGGGGTAATTTTGGTTATTTACGTATTGTTTATTTTCGGTTTATATCTGGAATAAGTTTTATATATTTATGAGTTAACGGACAAAATGACATTATTTACAGTATTTAGTTTTTAACTGGAAGGACACCACACAAATAGTGAAGAGTGGACAGCATATGAGATGTGTCGGTACTAGAGACTGTACTTAGAGCTGAAATCTGGAGGCTCTAATCATCCCTTTACTTCTGTGCCTGTTATAAATGTAACTTGTTGAAAATCTAATTCCATGCACTTAAATGTTTGCAACATGCCATATGATGTGCCTTTCAAACCTGTAAACTGTACATCCATTAAATATTCTAATTACTGTTGAATAACAAGTGTCATGTCTTTATTATTTGGTAATGTTGTTAATAAATAGTGTGTTTTATCAGAATCATACATTTAATGTAAATTGTTAGGACTGATTTCTCTTTATCTATCCATCCGTTTGTCCGTTCATGCATATGATCCAAAAACACAGGCACTAATTATATTATTATAAACAGATATTAGAACGCATTTGGTTTGAAATAAGTTTCTTTTTTGCAGGTAAAAAGCAGCTTCAGCTTCTCCTTATCACACAGACAGTGAACCCCGAAGCAAAGAAAGGCTTTGTCATATTTTCGTTTTTCTTCGTAATTTTTTGGTAATATTCGTCATATATGGAATTAAGCAGATGCTCTAATCCAGAGTGACCTCTGTTATTCCTAATTTCAGGGAGTCTCTCTGGAGATACTTGGGGTTAAGGGTCTTGCTCAGGGACCCAGTGGTGGTAGTGCTGGAGGCAGGATTCAAATCTTTTGGTCCTGAGGCGAGTATCCAACCGCCACCACCACCACAAAATCCATTCATTCATTCATTATCCAAACCGCTTAAGCCCAACCGGAGTCACACCTTACGGGGCTGATTTAGATTCGCCAATTAACCTACAGTGCATTTTTTTAGGACTGCCCCACAAAATTTTACCTTTTTTTCAGTTCTTTCCTCTATTTTAGTCACATCATGAAATGTTTTTATTTATTGTTCTTTGTGTCCAGCAGTAGTGGAGCACACCACACACTGTAAGGGTCACTGGGCTAAACGCTGTCCCAGACACAAATAGCTCTTTTCATGGTATCCATCCTTTTACGTTTTAGACCTGTAAGTATTTGGGGCGACATTTATCAAATGCTCTTATACAGAAGCAATGTCCATTTTTTCTTTAGAAACAGTGAAATGGAAGATTTCAAGCTTGTGGTTAATTTCTACTTCCACTATCTGAGATGTTTTGTTAAGACAGTATAGCCCATCTCACCCCTGAGAAGGCTATGTCTACTTAACTAACTAGTTACCTACATCCTCTTACTCCCTGGCAGCTTGGTGTCTATGAGAATAACTTAATTTTACACTGAGTCTCTTCTAAGCAATTGAAAGAAAGGTAAACTGTGGGATTATTTGTCATTGTGAACACAGCACAGCACAGTGCACACAACCAAATGTGACCTCTGCATTTGACCCATCCGTGAAGGAGCGGTGGGCAGGTGACATAGGCAGCACCTAGGGAGCAGTGCTTGGGGACGGTACCTTGCTCATGAGTACCTGAGTGGTACCTTTACCAGTCCTGGGATTCGAAGCAGCGACCTTCCAATCACGGGGCCAACGTCCTAACCTTTACGCTACCAACTGCCCTCTACTTTGTCAATTACAGGGCTCTTTTTGGAGCAACTTGAAGTTAAGGGCCTTACTCAGGGGCCCAGTGGTGGTAGTGTTGAAGGTTGTATGGATCCAGAACTGAACCCACAACCATTCCATGTGTAATGCACCACTAGGTCACCAGCCCATTTTTGATGTTAATTGTCTGATGAAAGCCTGCCTAGTCTGGATTTTCTCTGTAGCATTTGTGACCCTCCACGGCAAAACCGCTTGTCAATCAAGCTTCAAAACGATACCTATATCGAATGAATCGGACGACATATGACTGGGATATCAACATTCAAAGGAGTCGGGTTTCTCCTGTCACGCCAAGTGAGAAACGGAGAAATCCGCCTGGGAAGTTGACTATCGCCATAGCACTCACAGACGCTTGGTGCGGTTGCGGCTACGTTTGCATTTACGGTAGCCTACGCTGCATTCACGGCCACACGGATAGCCTACCTGCGTTAGGTTAACTGAACTCGGGAGACTCACTAGTCAACCAGTGGATTTACCATAAACATTGAAGTAGAGCGGGCAAAACCACAACTTAACATTCTGCTGGAACTGAATTCCTCACCTCAAGAAAGTCACGTTTTTAGGATGGAAAGGGTCAGTTTTTCAGTGAAATTTACTCACAACAGTACAGTATAGACCTTCCACTGTTTCAAAACACTAAAAACAAAAAATGCAAAATTTTACCCCACGCAAAATACACGCTCGTTTTTTCTCGGAAACCTCCGTTGCGACAAGCGACTGGTTTTGCCGTGGAGGGTCACATTTATGCAATCTTTAAATAACCGTGAGGTGAACTTCGGCCAATCTCTGGACTTTGTCAAGAGACTGGCTGTACCAGTTCATCTTGTTCACCATGGGGGAAAAGACCCTGCCATTATTTCAGTCTATGTGTGTTTGTAACTAATCCAGATAACTGTGAGGGTCATACTTTTTAAACTGGAGCTGTTTCTTTTATTAAAATAATGCTACCTATTTTTTACCTTCTGACATATAATTCATCATGTATTTCTTCATCTCTTCAGTCTTACTGTAATAAGGCATTGTAATTGGTGTTTTGATGAACCTGGAAGCACTATACCAAACATTGTAATATGAATTAATATAAATAAAGCAAGTGATGTACAGTATTTTTGTAAGTACAATAACTAGACACCTAAACAAAACACTATATACAGTACTGTGCAAAAGTCTTGATCTGCCACTCCTTATAGTTTGCTTCCCAAGAGCCAGACTTTCTTGTGTTTTCTTAAGGAATCATATTTACATGTATGTTTGCACGTTCTAATAAATCACAGTACCTACTGTCTCTTATTTCTAGCAAAATAGTGATGCATCAGTCTATAAGCTCATAGTATGGATGTATGTGATGCATCAGTCTATAAGCTCATAGTATGGATCTAAAATGCAAACTGTCAGACATGATATGTTGTAACATAATATATTATTGAACCTGAGGTCTATTTTTATTATTTTGATCTAGTTGAACTCAGGAATAAAAATTTCAAGGTAATTTAGTTGCTATTTTGTGATTTGATATGAATGGAAGTAATGGTGTTAAATCAGCATATTGTCTCATTCAGCGTTGGGAGTAACAAGTTACAAACTAACACTACTGCAGTTATGTGTTACTTTTGCTGTAGTGCAGTAAT
Source organism: Distichodus sexfasciatus (assembly GCA_032718565.1). Classification (NCBI taxonomy): domain Eukaryota; kingdom Metazoa; phylum Chordata; class Actinopteri; order Characiformes; family Distichodontidae; genus Distichodus; species Distichodus sexfasciatus. The sequence continues at coordinate 47,688 of JAVGVS010000751.1, forward strand.
GTAAAGCATTACCAAAACATGTTCAGTAATATTATACTTGGTACATATTTCAGTAACTTGTGTTACAACACACTTAACCTCAAATTTAGTGCTGTTTTGTTGTTATTTAAAAAAAACCAACACCACAACATCTCTTTCTTTCTTTTTCTTCTCTCTCTACTTTTTCCTACTCTAGTTTAGAGTTTTTGTATTTTATAGTCTATGTATATACAGTATTTTTGCCTTATTTGTTCTTTGTACTGTAGAAACTGGAGCCACGTCGTCTCGTTTCTCTAGATACACATATATAATAGAGATACCGATAAAGTTTGACTTTAAACTTTGTCACAAGAGAACAACTCTGTGAGTAAATGACTCACAGCGAGAAGGTCCTGGGTTCGAACCCCTGGGATGGCCGTAGGGCCCCTCTGTGTGGAGTTTGCGTGCTCTCTGCATGGGTTTCCTCCGAGTGTTCCCGTTTCCTCCCACAGTCCAAAGGCATGCAGTATAGGTTAATTGGCAACTCTAAATTGGCCCCGTAAGCTGTGAGTGTGTGTGCCCTGCGGTGTGTTGACGCCGGTCCTGAGTTGTAAGTTGCTCCGGTCCCCCCGGGAAACGACTGGGATTCAGCGGGTTGGAAAATGAATGAATAAATGAATGTATGTATGTGTACAGACATTTATCTACACCACATTGCCCTCCACTAGATCAACTGCAGTAATCTACATTTTATCATATTACAATGCCAAGTCCTATTTCCACACTTATTTTGGTGAAAGTAACTCAAAAGTAATGCAGGAGTTATGTAACGCATTACAATTCAGAGACAGTAATATTGTAATTATTTTGAAATAACTGTAACTAGTAATTTAAAAGTAACTTGCCCAACACTGGTCATATCGCTTGCTGGCTCCTGAATTGGATTGATATTGTATATCATAGCAGACTTTGTGATATCAGCAGACAGAGAATCGTCCATTATTTTCAAGATTCATTATTTGTTACATACATAGTTGTACAAGGTACAACACAGAGAAATGCAGCCTAAAAAAATCCCAAGACAAAAATATAATTTAGAAGTAAGAAATTAGAAGTTTACATGTTCATTTAATAATATTTCGATAAACTAAAAACTAAATAGATAAAATATATACATAAAATATATGCTTATTAGGTTTATACTATAGACAGTGACTGTAAATGTGTATATTACGGTAGAAACTGTCAGACAGACAGACAGACATAGATAGATAGATAGATAGATAGATAGATAGATAGATAGATAGATAGATAGATAGATAGATAGATAGATAGATAGATACTGTTTTCTTACAGAAAACTACTGAATATTTTGTTGGTTTTATGTAAATATACCATGAAATGAATATGGGAATGTGATAAAGTGTTATATACTGTGACTCGGCTCATAATGTATGTGATCCTTTAGACAAGTAACACGTAAAATAAACACATTTTAATATTTAAACCAGCTCTAAATGTCATTGTGTCTTTTATGAGAAGCGCTTTATTCTCTGTTTTTCTCGAATAAAGCTGAAGAAACGGCAGATATTCGTCATTAATTATGTCCTCACCACTCTGGAAGCCGATTGGTTGAGGCCGCTGCCGCTCATTGTCCGATTGGCTGCCGGAGCTGCCAATCCCCGCGGAGTGGGCGGGTGCAGAGGGGAAAATGGCCACCCTGTCAGTGAGCGAGCCTCAGGAGATGGAAGGTGAGCTGTTAAAAATGGAGATTTGTGTCGGCTTTAACGTGTGCGTGTGAGGCTGAGAAAGCCAGATGATTGACGTCGTGTTTGCTTGTAGACGCCAGACGTTTTGTAGCTTCTGTCAGGGTTTAAATGACAAACACCATTCATTCCGGCTAGCAGCGTGCGCAAGTGTTTACCATCACACGGCTAGTTTAGCGAAGCTTAGCTTAGCATGTCTTAGCATCCTGTCACAATGAGATCAACGTGACGCCACATAGAGATGGTTTTGAAAGCTGCGATCGAACCGAAAATGTTCTAAACGGATTAACTGTTAAGTCACGATGACGTGCACGTTTCATGCACTGACTTCCATTCATTGTTAGCCACATTAGCGGCTTTTGGGCGGAGCTGCTGAGATGTTGATTTTACATTTGGCTAATTTCAGGGACAGTTCCTCTAGAGCAGCTTGGGGTTAATGGTGTAGCTCAGAGATTCAGTGGTGATAGTGCTGTAAGTAAGATTCGAACCCACAACCTCTTGGTCCAGAGGCGAGCATCATAATTTAGGTGATTATTTGTCATTGTGAACACAGCACACACTTCACCACAACCAAGTAAGACCACTGCATTTGACCCATCTGTGAAGATGCGACGGTCAGCCATGCTTGGGGACGGTACTTTGCTCATGAGTACCTCAGTGGGACCTTTACCAGTCTGGGACATGAACCAGAGACCCTCCGATCACATGACCAACTCCTTAACTGTTACTACCAACTGCCAACCACCATCTCATTACTATGATGGATGGGCGATTAATTGTTTTAGTCACAGTGTAATCACAGTGTTGCTGAAATACTTCAGTTATAAGTGAAGTATATAATTATGTTATAGCTTCAAATCTGGAATGGGGTGGACGTGGGCTTGGTGGAATGATGCAGAGTGGACGTGAGTGAGGTGGAGTGGCACGGGGTGGACGTGGGCTTGGTGAAATGGCACAGGGTGGGGTGTATTGTAAACGTGGGTTTAGTGAAATGGCGCAGGGTGGATGTGGGTGGAGTGGACATGGGCTTGGTGGAGTGGTGCAGGGTGGACGTGGTCTGGGTGGACTGACATGGGGTTGGGCCAGACTCATGCAAGGTGGACCAGCATGGAGTGGAGTTGTGGGGAAAAAAAAGCTCTGCTCACTTTTGCATGACTTACAGTACAGCCCTCGTATCTGCTTTAAAAACGTATCTGTGATGTTAATACTGATTAAACCACCGTGCTGTTTTGACGTACAGTTGATAGGAGGGCGGAGTCTGAGGAGTCTGGCGATGACGAGACGAAGAGGAAGAGTCTCAACGGCGAGATGGACCCCCGGCAAGCCTCCACAGGTGGAACTCAGATCTCTCTTTCTCTCTCTGTCTGGAACCTTCCTTTATGGGTGCTGTGTAAAAATTGTGTGAAAACTTAATCTTAATCTTAAATGTTCCAAAAATCTTCTTATTTCCAACATCCCCTAATAGCTCCAGAGGAGTCGCCCGTTGATATGGACACCATCACTCTCGACCCCAATGAGGAGGTAAGGAGACTACGTTGCAGCTACATTACAGATGTAAAGTTTACAGTTACAGATTATACTTTCAATTCAATTTAATTCTGAACCCAACATTAAAAGATTTTTGAAAATTGGTCAACATTTGCCAAAGTTGTGGGTTTTGTAAGGTATCCCTTTTTGACAGAATTGCAAGTTATGCTGTTAATAAACCGATTCTTTTAGGACGTGGATCTGGTGCACTGTCGGATCGGGAAAATTGAGGGACTTGAAGTCTTGCAGAAGGCTCGGGTAAGCGACTCGGAGCTGAACACCAGAGCTATTGCATTTTTTTTATGTATTATGAGGTTTGGCTTTGGTGACGCTGCTAAGAAAACGCGTTCCGTTTGTTATTCAGACTCTGACTCTTAGACAAAACCTGATCAAGAAGATTGAGAATCTGGAGTGCCTGGCGGGGTTGCGAGAGCTGGACGTATACGACAACCAGATCCGCAAACTGGAGAATCTGCAGGCCCTGACCGAGCTGGAGTGAGTCTGACACGAGGCATCACATTGCAAGACACCAGCCCTAGTGCTGATACTGTGTAGTAATAGATGATGGTGCAGAACATGTTTTGAATGCCTTAGATACAGCAGTGCAGTGTTGTAAGAACAGCAAATGGCACGAGTCTTGAACTGGTCACCAAAGACTTCCTGCCTAACGCACCTTTCTGATTTCAGTGTCATCTGCACACATCCTTAATTAACCAGTCCCTCCAGGGTTTCGCGGGCTTTTTTTGAGATTGTTGCGGCCTAAAATGCCTGATTTTGTGGCAACTTTTCTTTTATAAAAATGTAGTGGTATATTTAGGCGTTTTTTTGCAATACAGTTGCAGGAGCAAGTCAAAGTTGCGGTAAGAAGTTGCGATTTTCCCCCTTTGTAATTATTAGTTAACAATTAATTAAAATGAAGGGAGCAAATACACTATGTGCCCTGCGGTGTGTTGGCGCCCGCCCGGAGTTGGCCAGTCCCCGCCTCGCACCCATAGTCCCGGGATAGGCCCCGGTCCCCGCAACGCCGGCAGGGATAAAGCGGTTTAGATAATGACTTACCGACTGACAAAACCACTATTATTTGTGTTAACCTTTAACCATTTAGTTATTTTTGAAGGTTGATCTTAAGTGTTTATTTCACACGTGTCTTTCAAACGTAACAAGGAAGCGAGTTCACTGACCTATGACTCAGCGCTTTGTGGGAAACAAAAGTTGCGGTAATTAGTCAAAATTGCAAGGTCACAGTGACTTTGCGGGGATTGGCTGAAATTGCGCTAATAGTTGCAATCGCAACATCGCGAAATCCTGCTAGGTCTGCTTAACTCCACTTCTTACTTTTTACCGCGACAGGCAGCTGGACATGTCCTTTAACCTGCTACGGAAAATCGAAGGTTTGGATCGACTAACCAAGCTGAAGAAGCTCTTCCTGCTGCACAACAAGATTACCAACATCGCCAACGTTGAACACCTCACTGGCCTTCACATGCTGGAACTCGGTTCCAACCGCATCAGGGTGAGGGAGTGTCACTCTGTTTTATTTTCTGTAGGAGGTAGAGATGCACCGATCCAACTCTTTCAAGTTCAGATTCCAATGCTTTGTGTCTGCGCTGATCCCGAGTATCGATCTGAATTTGGGCTTGTAGTGTTTCGTCTTGCTTGTTCTGCTCACTGTCCTATCAATATGTGACCCTCCATGGCAAAACCAGTCGAGGTTTCCGAGAAAAATGACCGTTTATGTTGCGTGGGGTAAAATTTTGGGTTTTTTGTTTTCAGTGTTTTGAAACAGTGGAAGGTCTATACTGTACTGTTGTGAATAAATTTAGCTGAAAAACTTACCCTTTCCATCCTAAAAACGTGACTTTCTCGAGGTGAGGAATTCAATTCCAGCAGAATGTTAAACGTTTTTGTTCCGCTCTACTTCAATATTTACTATTGCTTATTTTCAATAATCCACTCGTTGAGTAGCGTGAAGATATTTCTCCGGAATCCATCTCCGTCTCCCGAGTTCAGTTAACCTAACGCAGGTAGGCTATCCGTGTGGCTGTGAATGCAGCGTAGGCTACCGTAAATGCAAACGTAGCCGCGACCGTCTGTGAGTGCTACGGCGATAGTCCTTTGAATGTTGATATCTCAGCGATATGTCATGCGATATAGGTATCGTTCTGAAGTTTTATGCCCTTTCATGAAAACATAATAACTCAATTTTGAAAATTTGCGACAAGCGACTGCTTTTGCCGTGGAGAGTCACATATTGGAATCCGTAGCTCGGTTTAGCGCCAATATCAAACCAATGTGCAGGATTAAGACAGCTTTACCGCAGTACTGCTGTCTACACAGAACCAAGAACCTTGTTTAAAATGTCTTTACCGCAATACCAAGGGCACAAACCTAGAAGAATGTACGGTTTTATAGAACACATCTCTTCTATAGATCGGCCCAGTGTTAGCCCCATACCACATCCAGTTGTTTGAGGCAATATCAGACCCATAACACATACATATCAGATCAGTGCATCCCCTATAGGACGTCGCACATGCTTTAAATTTTTTTTTATTCCTACCAGGTCATCGAAAATCTAGATGCTCTTACCTCTTTGGATAGTTTGTTTCTCGGCACGAATAAGATCACGCAGCTGCAGAACTTGGACGGCCTCCACAGCCTCACCGTGCTCAGCATCCAGGTACGTCCTGCTCTTATTGTTACTGTGCGTACTGATTCTATTGTTTTTCTCCTGCTCATATTGCTTTTCTAGACTCAACGCTGTCTTGCCCTATAAGTTAAGGCTCATTGCAGCGAAACGGAGCGTCCATACGGGCGTTCGTGATCTGCGTTCGGTGGCTGCGTGTTCGGATGGCGTCCCATAAACGCAGCATGCAACATCTGCCGACATCCTGACGAAGGCAAAGAAAACGTTGCTATTGCGTTTACGTGGTGTTGGGTTGTCGTTCTGGACGACTGAATGTCCCATGATTTTAGAAGTGTTCTGATACGGAAAATGCGGCAGAAAGCATGTTTTAAAAATGTCCGAGGAGTTTGTCCCAGCCCGGCTGGTGCAGGAAGTGGAGCAGAGCGCAGTGCTATGGGACGTCTCTTTAGCCGGATCCGGTGAGTGCTAGGCTGAAGCCAGTATCGTCGGCGCTCGGTGGAGGATTTTTAACAGAAGAAAGTCGAGGCTCGGATTTAATGAAGTGTAGGGATCCATTTTTCATGAACTCAGTGCAGAACTATCCACAAAGACGTGACACAGGTAAACATCTTGGACAGCCGGATTACTGCCCCCACAGGTAAACACACCAAACTTCTAACTGCAGATTGGCGTTAAACAGCGTCAAATCATTGCAGTGTAACTGAAGTCAGTCATGCACAGCTATAAAACACAACAAAACGCGTAAGACGTTCAGAGCGCCTTCATTTATCCAAGATTCCAACACCCGTGTAAATAAAGTTTCTACTGTGCACTCTGTGTTGTCTTGTGACGTTAAATTTCACACCAGTCTTGCTCCACAGAAATGCTACTTCACCTCTCTCTGTACTTTGTATAAGGCTGAGTGGACTGTAAACCTGATCCGCTCTTGAAGTGCTTTGCCGTTTTCCGTTTTCAAACCCTTTCGTCTCGTTTTTTGGCAGAGCAATCGTATCACAAAGCTGGAGGGGCTGCAGAACTTGGTGAACCTGAGGGAGCTCTACCTGAGCCACAACGGCATCGAGGTGATCGAGGGCCTGGAGAACAACGTAAGTTCAACTACACAGTTAGGGGTGTAATGACACATCGATTTACATCCACTCCACAATGAGTGAGCTCAGATTATCAATCCAAAATGAAACATTTAAATCAAACATCATGCATATTGTAGCATCACTTTATGTTGAGCAGGAGGTCTATAATTATTGAAAGAACAAATAGCTTTTCAGTTTAGTATTTGCTTGAGCTCAGGAATAAGAAAGCCTTCGGACTTTGGACGTGCCTGGCTCAAGCGCTACCTTTCCAACGTACAGTAAATGCATCATCAAATATCGGCTGGAAATATCAGGCAAATCTACGCATCAAGCCGATGTCGATGCAGGTATCGATCAATTCCGATATCATGGTGCATCCCCTTAATATTTGATCTAATTTCCTGGGTTTTCCTGTTTTTTCCTGTTTTTACATCAAAGATCTGGGATTTTTACATGAGCGTGTAGAGCTTTATATAGACATTGTGCTCTGAGTCTTCTGTCTAATCAGACAGGGCAGCTATGATTATTGTGTCATAAAGGATTATCTCCGAACAGTCACACAGAAAAATAATTGCACGCTGCCAGTTTTGTCTTCATATTCGAAACGAATTGCAAGGCTAAAATAAGGAGAAAGCAAGAATTCCAGATTATGCAGCAGTGGGAATTTTTAGTATCTCCTGCAGCACCTCGCAGCTCCCCGAGGGAATTCACGCCACCTCACATCTTCTGGCCCGGCGCCGATGCTTATTTTTTGCCTCCTGCTTCCCAAAATATCTCCGCTGAAGAGTCTTTTATCCGTTCCTCTGCTGCTGTTTTCCAGAAAAAGCTGACCACTCTGGACATAGCTGCCAATAGGATAAAGAAGATCGAGAACATCAGTCACCTTACAGAACTGCAGGAATTTTGGGTATGTTTTGGGACCTAATCACAGGTTGTCTTTCAGTCCAATTCCTACTGACTCGTGGTAATGTAACGGTTAGGAAGTTGGCCTCGTGATCGGAGCCAAGTCCTGGACCAGTAAAGGTACCACTAGGGTAGCAAGGGACCTTACCCCAAGCTACTGCTCTCTGGGTGCTGTCAAAAAGCTGCCTTTATGAATGGGTTAAATGCAGAGCTCACATATGGTTGCGATTTAAGACGGGTCCGATTTGCCATTTTGAGACGCTCCCTAAGCGTGTGCCGCTAAAATGATCGGGAAATGGACCAGTATAAGGGCCTGTGTCCTGTGTGGACACACACCCTTGTGTGATTTGCTCTTGGGGTTGTAATGTGGTGGAATCTTCACAAAATTATCCAACTGTGTTGAAACAAATAATTTTTGCGATTTTAGTAATAAATAATTTAGCATATACATATGGATGTGTTATTACATTGTTTATGTTAGGAAAACAGTATTTAAGTCAAGTATTTCCTTAAGCATAACGGAATGATCTCAGTCATGTATTCAGACATTTTAATGCATTATTTTCTGTTTTGTTTTCAAAAAAGAATTGTTAAAAAATGTACAATATTGGTATCTGTATTGTAAATAAAAAAGTGGTATTGTGCCATCTTTAGTTGCGATGCACTGCGTGCTGTGCTGTGCTCACAATGTACGACAAAATAAAGAATCCTGAATCCAATATTTTACTGACACACGCTGTTGATTTTCCAGATGAACGACAACCAGATAGAGAACTGGAGCGACCTGGACGAGCTGAAGAACGCTAAGGGCCTGCAGACGGTGTATCTGGAGCGCAACCCCCTGCAGAAAGACCCTCAGTACCGCCGCAAGATCATGCTGGCACTGCCCACCGTCAGGCAGATCGATGCCACCTTTATTCGCTTCTGACCTCCTGCCCCCTCACCCACCCCAAAACCACCCCCCATTCCCAAACAATACGCTTCCACACATAATCACACACACTCCACGTGCACCAACACTCACCACCACCTCCTCCCTTCTACCTTTAACACCTCAGCTGTAATCCGATAAAACACACAATATTGCGCTCTCACACACACTTATCTCCCATCGGCCAGTGCTTTTGTGTTAAGGTTTGTTGGTTTCTCCTGGTCTTGGGGGCCCGGCTCTGACGTGACTTGAATTGGAAGGAGATGCCGGTTGCGTTCAGTCAGTTCGGTCTCTCTGCACTGGCAAAACGATTTCACGCTCACACATTCTCCTTTGTGTTGCCACACTAATGATCAGTTGTATGTTAGTTTTAGGCTCTTTTTAAAGAAGGGACGCCTTTTTACTGCTTTTTCTTCTTGTAGCACCATCAGATTTGAGGACGTGGTGGGAGAGGTTTCGGGCTGAGGACGAGGCAGGACGAGGACATAATGAACGTTTTAACATCCGCTCGGTCTCATGTACCATAAACTGTTTTTTGGCTCATTGATGCGTTTATTTGACTTGTTTGCAAGTGAAATAGTAAAATATTTAGAAGCTCTGCTACATCTCTGCTCTCTCAGTGGAAATGGACGGGTGTTTCTGCTTATATGGTGTTTATCAGAGTCTTAATTGTGATAACAGCAATCTCTTTGTTCTCTATATTATTTATTTTACTCATTATTTTGGCATTTATGCTACCAGTCAAAGGTTTTTTGCACACTACTCAGTTTTTAACTGATTTGAAGGACCTTAACAGGACAGTTGTGTCTGAGAATATTTAGACACATTTTCACGTTGTTGTGGGTTTTATAATCACACAAAACATGTCTGATGACCAAGTTAGGCAGTGTTTAGAAATGTACTAAAAATGCATTCATTGGGCCTCATTCACCAAGCGTTCTTAAGAAGAAATTTGTTCTTAAAATCCACTCGTAAAATCCATTTTCACCAAGATTCTTTATTCTGATGTAAGAACAGAATAATGAACTCATAAAAAAAATTGTGTGTGTTTGTGCAAAGCATTAGATCTTGGGGATTTCTTCAATTCTGTAGCTATACAGTTATACTTTTTAAATGTTGTAACTTAAGAACAAATTTACGATTCATTCAAGATTCTTTATTTGTCACATACATAGTTATACAAAAAAATGATCCTAAAACTGTGCAAATTAAGGTTCAACCGATCCAATACGTGGATTGGTCCGATAACGACTCAAATAGCCGGATCGGGTATTGGTGGCATTCGATCTGTCCAAATAAAATTGCATGTTTTTCTGTGTTTGCATATGCACGTACGCTTAGTTGGTTCTGCATGGAAAGTGTCACTGCGATAAAGCTGGTTTATTTTTCAGCATTCAAACTAATTCCTGCATATTGTTATGACAATGAGCAGAACAAGCAACACAACAATCTTAAACTCCAAAAGCAAATCACACCATTGTACTGTTTAATTTCCTTAACAACGCCAGCTCTCACTCACAATCTCTGTGTTCCTGATTATTTTAATGCTGCAAGATTAGGGAACGTCACTAAATTACCCAATCATGTTTAAAAAATAATTTTTGAGATTTTAATAATTAGCCTATACATATGGGTGTATAATTATTACATTGTTTATATTAGGAAAACAGTATTTAAGTCAAGTATGTTCTTTAGCATAACAGAACAATCTGTCTCCTCCTCACAGAGAAGTATACAACTTATTCACTAAAAACGGGAATCAGAATCGGATGGATACTCGGCCCATACCCAAAGCTTAAGTATCGGCATCGGTATCAGAACTGAAAATGTTGGATTGGTGCATCCCTACTGCAAATCAAAAAATTGAATTTAGAAGTTATACTATCAAGATTAACTGTACTGTGATAAACTTGAATGAGCCCCAATATTCTTTGCTAACAAATAAACGTACAGTATATTTACCATTTTAGCTTTATGATCAAAAATTAATCATATATTTGGGGCGATTGTCCTGCTGCATCAAGAATGGCTGACTGTTGAGTCGGATGAAACAACATGAAAGGAAGCTTTCCAACACTTAACCAGAATTTTAAAAAATCTGCAGTTTATGAAATGTGGTTAAAAATTGTAGTGTGTAAAAACATTTACCTGGCAGTGTAACTCCTCAAATAGTTTTTGTGGTAAAGATAATGTTCATATCTTAAACATTTCATCTTATACTTGATAAGTTGAATATTATTTTGCTTGTCAACAGCCCAAACATGTCCCTGTTAGTTTCCAGCTAGCTCATGAATTGTCATTCTCTAATTTGGCCACAAGAGGATCTCCATTAAGGAGAACTGCGCTGTACTTTTCTTGTGGTTAGCATGTTCCTGTCGTGAGTGTGACAAGGGAGAATTACACTTATTCAGCATTTTTATTTTATTTCATCATCCCTCCTTTTATTCTATTTAAATTAATTCAGCAATCATCCACAGAAACATCTAAGAAGCAACTTTAATCATTTCTCCTTTTTAGCTTTTTCATGACTTTTATCGCTTCACACAGTTTCTCCAGGTATTCTCTCTTAGCTATAGTTTTGGTAAATCTTGACCCGCTGCATTTAGTTTTATGCAGTAACGCCACAGTTACAATAAGACATTGACCTGCTTGTAAAGTTCTTTTAAAGCTACAATCAGTTTCTCTGAAGTTTGATCATTTCAATCTCACGAATGTGATTCATGCAAGAGCCAAAAAGTAACAATTTGATTTGAGAGCTGAAGTTCAACCAGACACATAGACTCAATCAAACGTAACTCCTTCATTTGCATGTTTAAAATAATTACATTATGAGTTAAAAGGGGAGCTCCAGCTTTGACCATAACTTTGGCAAATATTGACTGATTTTCTAAATAGTTCCACTATTGCATTCAGATTCAAATTTGCAACAAGGTGATTATTATATTGCCTCATGAGCAAGGTGCTGTCCCCAAGCACTGCTCTCCAAACGCTGCCAAAAAAAGCTGCCCACTGCTCCTTCACAGATGGGCCAAATGCAGAGATCACATTTGTTTGTGGTGCACTGTGTGCTGTGCTGTGTCACTTAAAATGAATTTTAAAAATAAATAAAAATTCTAATGATCTCTGAGCTTCAGAATCCTGGCACCAGGCCTGTCATTGTAGCTTTAAAATGTGGTGTGTTGATGAGAGCAGTGTGTTTGGAGGAAAATGAATAAACGTGTAGGAACGGAGCAGTTGATTTTCTTAAAAAGCAGTAGGTAAAGGTTGTAGTGATGAACGCTCACCTGGCGCAGGTGTGTATCCGTTTAAATTGAGAGAAATGTGAAGAAACCCAAATGAGTTATTTTGCTCTTAAACATCGAATCAGACGTCGGCCTGCAGACTCCGCCCACTCTTACGATTCGTTCTGATTATTTTTCTTACATTTAATTTTCTTGTTTTACAAGTGCTTGGTTGGTTGACTTTTGAACTGAATGTATTATAAACGAAATAAAGTTAATTTGAAAAGTGCTCCAAAAGAGTTTTGTGTGTATAAATTATAGGTTGTCCACAGTGTTGGGGAGTAACGGAAGACATGTACCGGCGTTGCGTATTTAGAATACAAAATATGAGTAACGGTATTCCGTTACAGTTACCGTTTAAATAGGTGATAATTAAAATACAGTTACTTTGTTGAAATAAATGGATTACACAGCGGTCTTTTCCTGTTTCATATGTGAGGCTATCCCCTCTCTATCCCCTCTCTAATTTTGGTAATTCCACGCATTGCCGGAAACCCAAACAAAACACGCAATAAGAGGCTCTAATGGAAGTGTCCTGTTAATGTTGGTCAGGCCCGTAGCCAGCCTAGTGCAAGGGGTGTTCTTTTTTTTTTTTTTTTAAGTGGACCTTTTTCATACTTATTTTGTATTTCATTATGAGATTTAAAGATTGCATTTTTTTTTGCGATAATTTGTGCTGGATATCTTAATGCGTCTGCTCGTATCATAGTGTGCACACTTTTGATGCACTAAATATATATATATATACACACACACACACACACACACACACACACACACATATATATATATATATATATATATATATATATATACATATATATATATATATATATATATATATATATATATATATATATATATATATAAGGGGGACGTTCGAACCACCCGAACCCCACCTGGCTCTGGGCCTGTTGGTGACGTCAGTTACACAATGGACCCGGAGCCAGCACAACAAAACCAGCAGTGCCGGGCAGGAATGCATTTCTATTTACTAGGAAATTTAAGTGTTTTGCTCCTTTAGAGTAAATATATTGTCTATTCAGGGAGATTTGGGCTTAACAGCCAGTTGGTAGAGAAAAACAAACAAGATTTTGCAGGATGTGATTGCTACATTCATTTAGTTGTAAAAAGCATGACAATATATTAAGTAATCCAAAGTATTCAGAATCGTTCCTCGCTGAATACATTTTAAAGTAACCTTCCCAACACTGGTTTGTCAATATGTTTTTACTTTTCAGGGATGATATTGATCATTTTTAATTAGGGAGATCAAGGAAACTGTAAATCGGGGCATATTTTGCATGATTGATTGCATGTATGATTTTACGTATATAATTAAGTAAATATTGAGGAAAAAAAAATATTTAGAAATTACTGTTACAAAATAAGGCACCCGGAAGTGGGTAGGGTGCCGCCTCACAGCAAGAAGGTCTTGGTCGAGCCTCTGGCCGGTCCTGCGGCCTTTTTGTGTTGAGTTTACATGCTCCCCATGTTCGCGTGGGTTTTTATTCCTGGTGCTCTGGTTTCCTCCAACAGTCCAAAAGAAATTAGAAGCAATTTCTATAAAATGTACAATGTATTTATTATAAGGGAAAAAATACTATAAGGAAACGAGTACTATAAATACTGTATATTTAGAAAAAATAAAACCCTACAAAAATGTAAATATTATGAACAAATGCAATGTGTACGTGTAATAACAAAAACAAACTTACAATGCAATCAAAAAAATCTAGACCATGTATAATGTGTGTTATAATATATCCCTGTTTATTAAAGTGAATGTTGCGATTGTGTTGGAAGATTATGTCATAAATGAATTTAGCGTGGCAGCTTTGTGGAGCGAGTTAGCAGCTCTTCGTTGGTGTGCTCCTAAATTTTGCGTAAACATAGCTATTTTTAGAATATATTAATACCCACATCGCTGTCGGAAGCCGAATTATTTTCTTAGATTAGACCGGACTTCATTACCCAGAAACCCAGTGACGCGTCCATATCCGTCTTCCACGGGGCAGCTTCGCCAGTCATTGGTCGGCTCCGCGCAGGCGCTTTGCCGTGTTGTTGACAGTGGCGGCAAGATGGCTACGCTGGGAGACGCAGCAGCAGCGCCGGGGCTCAACGGGTTAATCCAGCAATTCACAGCCATAACCGGTAAATAACGGCACGTTTTGGGGCTACCGAAGCGGGAAAAGCCAGATGAGTGGCCGTGTGGAATGGCAAAAAGTGCGGAGGGACACGAACTCTCACCCCCACCTTCTCTCACTCTGTCACACTGAGAAACAAGCTGAAGCTAAAGGCTAACAAGCTAAGCTGCTAAAGTGAGCCTGAACTGTATTTTTAATGGCTCTGAGTGATGAGGAGAAAAATCGGGCTTTATTTAATGTTTGAGGGGAGCGTAGAGAGCCGGGTTGGGGTGCAGGGCTTAAAGAGTGACAGGCACAACGGGGCAGAAATGCGGGCATCACTTTTGTGAAAGTGATAAAGTAAGCGCGGGTTTGTTGCCTTTTAATGGCAGCCCTTTTTTGGCTCAGACGCGCTTTAGCGGAGGCTACAGGTTGTGTGTGTGTGTGTACAGTGGGATGAGTATGTGTGTGGGACACTTAGGGGTGTAAACCACAAGTTTCATCACGATTCCGGATCATATCGACATTAATATACAACGATGCGACGTCTATCACAAACTCTGATACGGTCTCGATGAGATTCACTTCAGGAGCCAGCGATCGTAGTATGGGTATAATATTAAACTGATTTAACAACGCGATCGCTTCCATCCATATCAGTCCACAAAAAGGACTAAAGTATAGTTTGGTTTGTTCCTGAGCTCAAACAGACCTTCAAAACGTTCCAAAAACAGTGTGCTCTTTGAATAAAAACAGGCTTCATTGCACAACATAAAGTGACGTTACAGTAATGTCTGATAGATGCTTGTCATTGTGTGTCGAGGCTATGGGCTTGTTGATGATTGAATCGGTGTATCGATGTGGATCGGTGTATCGTTACACCCGTAGATAGTGTGTAAGTGTTAGAGAAAGTGTGTGTGTGTGTGTGTGTGTGTTTTAGCCCCATACTCGCTCCTCTCCGGAACTGAGCAGTCTGCCGAGCGCTGCTACGAAAGTGTGTGTGTGTGTGTGTGTAAGTGTAAACTTCTTCTTTCTCCGTTTTCGTGGAACGTTTAATGTGTTTGTAAAGTGGCTTCTGTACGTGCTCGCTCCCGCGATGGTCGTGGTCTAGCATGCCGAGTGGGCGTGGTTTATTTTTGAGGACTTAGTTGTTCATTTTCTCATCGCATTAGAGTATTTAAGCACTCATCCAGAGGGACTCCCGACTTCCACATTTCAGGGAGAGTCTCCCTGCGGCCACTTGGGATTAAGGTTAGGGATGCACCATAATATCAGAATCTTATTAGAATCGCCCGATATTTTTTTTAAGTCATCAGCATTGGACCGATGCTTAGATTTGCCTGATATTTCCGTACTAGTGCTCCTAATAGTATGGTATTTAAGGCACTCTTATCATTCAAGATTCAAGATTTGTCACATGCAAATTATACAGGTACCACAAGCAGTGAAATGTATCCTGATCTGCTTTTTTGACTGTGCAGTTTAGGCGAATTGGTACACCACATAGGGCAGGAAGTGACTTTTTCTTAAAATGTTGTACACTACGCTTGAAAATGCTCTGCCCTTCCTCCGCTCTGCTGTAACACAGGCTTGACTTGGCACTGTGTTAGAAATGTCAGAACTATGGTGTTATATTTGTGCGAAAATTCTCAGTGCGCAGTGGAACTTTTGCGAGTAAACTATCTTGTCTTTACGCACTCAGCTCTGCCTTCATCATTTATCGGCATAGGTAGATATATTCAATCCAACTCAAAATACTTTATTCATCCCCCAACGGGGCAATTCAAGGCAAGCGGGCAATCAAACAAAACAAACAGACACCATAACAATACAAACAAGGACACCGTTACAACGGGACAACAATGTACATACACATAATCACCCACACATTTCCCCTGTTAAGCATGATAAACAAGGGATATCAGCATCGGCCAATAATTTCCGTACTGTGCATCCCTAGTTAAGGGTCGTGCTCATGGACCCAGTAATGGTAGTGCAGGAGGTAGGTTTCAAATCCATGACCTCTTGGTCCAGAGACGAGCATCCTAACCACTAGAACAGGGGTCCCCAACCACCGTGCCGCAGACCAGTACCAGGCAGTGGATCAATTTTTATTGACCATGGCAGTCAGTATTTTATTTTGAAAAACACTTCCCTCTGTGTCTCAGGTGGTGGTAAGACAACTCACTTGTTGAATATGCGTGAACTTCTTAATATAATTTAGCCCTAGTTTTGACAGAATTTGCGACTGTGTTTGGCTTGTAGGGGCCACGGAAAGTGTGGGGAGGCACATGCTTGAGGCCTGCAACAACAACCTGGAAATGGCGGTCACCATGTTCCTGGACGGAGGAGGAATCACAGAGGAACCAAGTACCAGTTCCAGTTCCGCTGGAGCATCCGGCAGCAGACACCAGCATATGGAGTGAGTTCAGCATCGAAAACACACAAATACTTACATCATTCATTTCATTTGCTTTTCATTTCATTAGTGCAGTAGCATCAGTCTGAGTCTTATATTCTGCAGAGATGATCTTTATGTAATGTTATTGTTCATTTTATCTGTGAAATCTGAAACGCTTTCTTTCATCTTCTTTGTGTTCCTTTGTGTCCACAGAGATGAGGTACGAGCGCCAATTCCTCAGAAGCAGGACATCTTAGTGGAGCCAGAGCCCCTGTTTGGAGGTATGTATCTCCCACATCTCTCTCTTCCTCTTAATCTTATTCTAACACAGAATCATCTCATCTTCACTTCTTCATCTGTCTCCACACCCGTCTGCTGCAGTACCAAAGAGAAGACGACCGGCACGCTCCATATTTGACGGCTTCAGGGACTTCCAGACAGAAACCAGTGAGTCCAGCTGATCAAGAGACTTATCTAATTAGAAAAATTAATAATCATAATGCTTTTCAGAACACTCAAGAACATGTTAAAACTGTAATAATAAAAGGAATGGAAGACAGGAGTTTTTAGAGTGTCAGAAGCATGTCTTGAGGAGGTTGATTTAATTTCAAATTAAAACCAAAACAAAAAAAAAGTTTTCACATTTGTTGCTAAAACCAAAATGGAAAAAAAAATAGCAAGTTCTTTTCCCATTTTGCTTTCCCCAATTTCCCATTTTATGCAAAAAAAGGGAAAAAATGGAACACAAGCTCATCTTCCTGTTTGTATTTTTATCAAACACGAGTGTTTTGACTCGCTAGGGGTGTTGAAATTAGTCACATAATTGATGCATTGCAATGCAGACCTGGATGATTCTGCATGGATGCGGTGGCAGACCGTAATTGATTATATCATGGTTTTCAACTGGTAGTCTGCTGACCTCTGGGGGTCCGTGGCGGCAGTGCAGGTGGTCGGTGACATACAATCTAGTTTCACTACTGAAAGCACTTTTTAAAAATGATCTTATTTTATTTATTTTTCTAAACATTTCCAGATGATTTGGGCATCTTTATGTATAATCAATTTAATGCAAGTATCTTAAAATAATAGAAACAAATACTCCACTCCATCCCAAATTGATGGGATGCATTGAGATATTGCATCGAATCGAATCGTTGACATGATAATCATAATCAAATCAAGTTGTCCAGCATAAATGTCTGTTTCCTGCTTTTCCATTTTTATGTGGGTGCAAAATGGGAAATCAGAAAATCGGTTGTCATTTGTTATTTAATTTTGGTTTTGGACGAGAATGAGGAAAAATGGCTTGTAACGGTTTGTTCTTGTGGTGTTTCCTCTGTGCAGTCCGGCAGGAGCAGGAGCTGAGGAACGGTGGAGCGGTGGATAAGAAGCTGAGCACGCTGGCAGACCTCTTCAGACCCCCCATAGAGCTCATGCACAAGGGCAGCTTCGAGACGGTGAGCAACTTACCCAGGTCCTTCTGCAAGTCCCTTTTCCACTGCACTCCTGCCGGTACCGGAATTGAATCAAACTGACATTCAGAACCTCCAATCAAGAGAATCTTGCCAATAACGATTACTGCAGTTATTTTTACCATTTTTTAAATACTTTCTTCAGTGAACTATGAGGGCTAAAAGCTAGCAAAAAACCCCCAAAACAAAATAAATGTTGATTTATTGTAATTGAGGTAAAATCTTTATATTAATCGTCGTATTGATTTGAGGTTGTATCGCCCAGCTCTAACGGGGGCCCAATATGAAGATGTAGCAGAACTTGTTGTCGTGGTAAAAGTTGAAAAACACATTCACCCCTTTTCCACTGCGTGTGTGCTGGTGCCGAATTTGGGAATCAACGAGAACCGACTAAAGAGTCCAGTCTGAGTCAAGTGATAACACTACACCCACATCACACAGCGACAACAGCAGAATTTGTCTTGTCTGTTTTTATATTTACATTTACTGCATTTATTGTCATTAATTACAGTTGTTATTATTTTTTACTTTATTAGATGCTCTCATCCACTGCGACTTCAATTCCTAATAATATGAATAATACTCATGGTGCTACTCATTCTGCCCGTTGTCACATTTGAAAACTATAGATATTCTGAAATATCTTATCAGTAAATTTTTTCTGAACCCTGACTACCATTATCATTTAATTTAATTTAAAGATTGTCGAAATCTAAAGTTACCTTGCTGACTCTGCCCACCTCTAATCACATCACAGGTTCCAGACCAGCAAAGTTTTGATGCTGGTTCGGGGCTGGTTTTTGTGGCACCGGCACCAGGCTGTTTTGCCAGTGGAAAAATATGCCGTTCAACACCAGTGCGATGTTAAACAGTGAATGTGTTTGTGTTTGGAACAGTAAACCAACAAGACACTTAATCCATTGCAACGAAAGTACAGAGCGGAATTAAACTTTTTCCAATTATCTGTGTATCTCATGAACTGGCAGGCTAAAGACTGCGGTCAGCTGGAAAACAAGTGGCTGATGATCAACATCCAAAACGTTCAGGACTTCGCCTGCCAGTGTCTGAACAGAGACGTGTGGAGCAACGAGACGGTCAAAACCATCATCAGAGAGCACTTTATCTTCTGGCAGGTAGAGAGATTCTAACCCAACTTTCACAGCACAGCGGGCACGAGGGGGCACGAGGAAGGATGGAACAATTCTAAAGTTTGGTTCGTACATCAAACACCATCCCAGAACGCAGATGAGCATAAAACAGTTCATAATTCACTCCTCAACACTGGGACATGTTTAAAATCTCACTCATCCAGAAAGTGTGAATTTTACTCACCAATACCATAAGACTTGAAGGATTTTTAACCAGATCCATACTCATGAGCTGTCATTTATTAACACTGATTCTGTGATTTTTGTGTGAAGTATGAACCAACCGTCATTTAGAGTAGCAACATTTAGACTAAAGAGATTATAATGCTGAACATGTTGAGGTTAATAATTAACAATGACGAGGGCAGCACACAGCTTGGGACTGTACTGTTTATTCAAATGTCAGAATCAGGGGTTGAGCGATGTTCTTTTCAGGGCCAAAATCAGTTATTACTAATCAAGGTGACCAGTCATCAATATTTAGAAGCAAATACTCCAGTAAATCACTCACTTTAAAGGTGTTTATGCTTAACTGAGAACTTTTTATCATGTTCTTAACACAAAGTGCAGGGAGCTCCAGGCTTCTGGTCAGAATGCCAAAGTTTCAGTACCTTCAGTATTCAGTGTTTATAGGCAACACTCATGACCTTTAAAAAATCAGGCCGGGTGACAGTCAGTCAAGCCAAAGTCAGGATGCTGTTCAGTCTTGTTGAGATCCGACATTACACTGAATTAGTTTAAACTACAGATTGTTGTGAGTTTATAGTGTTATGATTTACAGTTGGAATATGCTGTGCTGTGTTTTTCAAGGTTTATCATGACAGCGAGGAGGGCCAGCGCTACATCCAGTTCTACAAACTCAACAAGTTCCCCTACATCTCCATATTGGACCCACGTACAGGTCAGGAAAGCCTCATTCTCATTGTGTCTTATCCTATTAAACACGTATTGTGCAATACAGGTATAATATAGGGAATAAACTTGTTTTAGTTATGCTCTGTAACGTTACTTTTTCTGTGGTGGTATGAACTTCTCCAGTGCTTGTCTGTCTAGTTGTCTGTGCGATTTTTAAAAATCACACGAACTGCTCTAATTGCTGTTCAGGTCAGAAGATGGTAGAGTGGAACGAGCTGGACGTGTCATCGTTCCTGGACCAAGTGACGGGTTTTCTGAGTGAACACGGACAGTTAGACGGCTTGTCCAGTCTGCCTCCTGCCAAACGAGCTCGATCTGTAAGGCCTAAACCTTGTACTCCTGATCTGTGGTGAAAGAAAATATCACCTGCTCACTGTCCTGTTAAACACCATTCTTCTTCTGTTTCCCTGTTTTTGTCCCTTCAACTCCTTACATGGTTTGATCCTAGAGACACTGTTCATGGCTCAAAATGTTTGCTTTAAATATTATGTTATCAGTAGCGCACATGCAGTCCTCCTCTTTCCCCTTCAAGTCAAAAATTGGTCATTGCCATTCCCTTTTTTAGCCACTAGGGGGCTTCACGATAAGCTTGTCATTCCTTATTTTAGCCACTAGGGGGCCTCACCATTGTTATTGTTTATTTTAGCCACAAGGGGGCTTCTCTGTTAAGGCTGTTATTCCCTCTTTTGGCCACAAGGGGGCTTCACTATGAAGGTTGTCATTCCCTCTTTTAGCTACAAGGGGCTTCACTATTAAGGTTGTCATTCCCTCTTTTAGCTACAAGGGGCTTCACTATTAAGGTTGTCATTCCCTCTTTTAGCTACAAGGGGGCTTCACTATTAAGGTTGTCATTCCCTCTTTTAGCTACTAGGGGCTTCACTATTAAGGTTGTCATTCCCTCTTTTAGCTACAAGGAGGCTTCACTATTAAGGTTGTCATTCCCTCTTTTAGCTACAAGGGGGCTTCACTATTAAGGTCGTCTTTCCCTCTTTTAGCTACAAGAGGCTTCACTATTAAGGTTGTCATTCCCTCTTTTAGCTACAAGGGGGCTTCACTATTAAGATTGTCATTCCCTCTTTTAGCTACAAGGGGGCTTCACCATTAACATTGTCATTTTTTATTTTGGCCACTAGGGGTCTTCACTTTTTACTTTATCGGCACACAGAAGTCTCACAGTTTCTCCAGAAATAGATCTTCTCTGTTTCCCCACCCCCCCAGGAGAGTCTGATCGATGCCAGCGAGGACAGTCAGCTGGAGGCGGCCATCCGAGCCTCGCTGCAGGAGACGCACTACGAGTCGGGCCAGGATAGAACCGAGACGCGCTCGGAAGACGACTCGGATGCTGAGGCGTTCTCTGACAGCGAGGGCCTGATCTCCGTCGACGGCTCCGACAACGAGGCGGGAGGAGCAGGTGGGGGAGGAGCAGGAGGGGGAGGAGCTGAAGGAGGTGGAGCAGGAGTAGTAACAGCGGAGGAGTCTCGGGACAGCCCCACCTCCTCGGAGCCCTTGGCCTCACCCGCCAGACAGGACAGCCCCGCCCCCCAACACAGGAAGTCTCCACATAAGGAGTGTAACCACCGGAGAGAGGAGAGCAGGAAGCCGCAGTCAGAGGCCCCGGGGCCCAAACACACATCTCCTGAATTGCAGCAGGAGACGAGGCAGAACTCCACACCTCCACCCACCCACACCTTACACGCCGCCCCCACCAGCAGCTACACCGAGCCTGACGATAACGGTACAGACACACCTGCATCAACAGCACGTCAGTGTTATGTGCTACTTGATCTTTTAATCGATATATAAATTTTAGTCTGTGCATTGTTACACCCCTAGCAACTGCACAGCTCCACACACATCAAACCTTGTGTTGTAATGCCTTTCTGTCAGAACCAGCAGTCATTTTCGGCAGTTTGAGCTGCTGTGCGATGAGAAAAAGGCCTGTAAATAAACCCGTATATGAACTCTGCTAACCGTTCTTTTTCCTGCAGGTCCCAAAGCACGGTTAATGTTGAGATACCCAGACGGTCAGAGGGAACAGATAGCGTTGTCTGCTAATGCCAAGCTCATGGTGAGTTTCATTTTGCTTTTATATATGTAGAACTGTAGAAAGTTTAGGGTTTTTGAACAGACACACAGTAGTTCAAGAGACTGTGGGCGCCAGCATTATTATATTCAAGCTTAAATTTTTTAATCTTCTTGTGTCTGTTTTTTATGTGTGTATTTATTAGGGCTGGGTTCAAAAAATCGATTCACCGATCAATATCGATTCTCGTTCGGAAAAAACGATATCGATTCAAAAATTCGCGGATCGATCTTTTCCTGCGGCTATGCACTACTTCTCGCGACCGCGCAAGGAGAGCTATAAAAACGCGAGAATGATGAAACCGAAACCAAATAGACTCACTGTCTGGCCTAATTTTGTAACCAAGCAAAACTAGTATTGACGCAAAGGAATCTCTAATTGAATCGAATCGAATCGAGAATTGAATCGGATCATGACCTTGTGAATCGGAATCGAATCGATTCAGGAAATCAGCAACGATACTCAGCCCTAGTATTTATGTAGAAGTTTATATCTAGATAGATATGCATGTGTGTAGCTGCTAAGTATAGGATATAGTATAATGGATATATTAAAGACCTAGAGTGATATGACCTCAAATCAGCATCACTGTTCATTGAACTTAGGGCTGGGCGATATGGCATAAAAATAATATCGCAATATTTTTAAGCTATATCACGATATATCAATACCTTGACATTTCCTCTAAATCACTGTATAAATGATAAATTCGGCCCTATGTTGCATAAAATGACACCAATATAATGAATTTAGCCAAAGTTTAACATAATAAATGCTTTTATTTTAAATCAAAGTATAATATAGCAAACTTTATACTTTATATTGGGGACAGACAGGTGGGCAAGGGGAGCCATTGATTGCGTGCTTATTGAACGTGTAAGACCTAACTATTAAATTATAATTATAAGGTCGTTAAACTATAACTTGCGTTTAATCCACCTGCAGCAGTTCCTCTTTCTCCGAAACAGCCAAACCCCGCCCCCAAACTGCCAAAACCTGCCCCTTTCAAACCGCGCGCATAGAAATCTCACTCGAGCAAAAAAGCTGCTCGTCGGTAATCTACTTTGCGCGTGAGGACATTTAACACATCGAGAGGAAAAAAGAGATTCGAGAGAGGGAAAATACAGTTTGTGCGCAATATTATCACAACCGCGCACTCGTTTCTTAATTTTATGCTCTGGAGTTTCACATTTGCGCTCGCGACTTTGAAATTTACGTCCGTGAAATTTTTGCGCGCTCTACATTTGGCATTGATGTGACGCCGTAGGCGGGAGAGCGAGCAGAGAAGCGGAACACGGAAGCGGTACAAAACGCGCCTGCGCTAGGAGAGTTTTCTGGATGGACGGGAGAGCAAGCTGTCTGCTTTGACGGGGCAGAAAAGCAAAACTGGAAAGCGAAGTACATGCTGTCTAACAATAACGTTAGGATTTATACTCGATGTTCACGATATAGTCATTTACTACATCGCACGTGGAACAAGCCGAGATACATCGAGTATATTCGATATATCGCCCACCCCTAATTGAACACGTCGTCGTAGTTCAAGGTTTGTTCTGTAAATGTGCTCAACTGTTGCTGGGATAATTTTTCTAATGAATGAGTGTGTATCTGTTTTTAAAATTATTGAAGGAATTATTTTTTAATGTTTTAAGAAAATGTTAAAGTTATTTGAAGTAATCGTTATGAGCAAGGGCAAAATTATGTCGATTAGAGTTTCTGAATGTCAGCGTCAATTAATTTTCGATGATTTTGCCCTGCCTTCATGTACTGTATGTAACTATCATATAATATATTTATGAGTATCACATATAGTTTTTTTTCAGTTTGTATTAGTTCTCTCCTGAGTGAGCTCATTCAGAATCTTTGTTAATTGATTTCTAACCTTTTTCCCTTGCTTTGCCACTTGGAGAATAAATCTAGAATATTGAACATATTATGCTATTCAGCTCCACACTGAATTGTTTGTGTGTAAAACAGAGCAGAGCCGAAGATTAAACACAGCAGATAATAGAGATTAATTTATAGGCTGCATTATTGTTTTCTGTGATTGTCATTTCCACTTTTTGTCCTCCTGCAGGCGCTGGTGAGACACGTCCAGTCGAAAGGTTACCCAAACGAGCGCTTCGAGCTCATCACCAACTTCCCCCGACGCAAACTGGCCCACTTGGACTATGAGATCACACTGCAGGAGGCAGGACTGTGTCCACAGGAGACCGTCTTCGTGCAGGAGAGGAACTAAAAGCCCTCCCAAGCCTTTCCCCTCTCCTCTCCTGCCCCTCCTCGCTCCGCAGAGACTAGCCGGACCCCCGTCCACCCTTCCCCCTCCCACCCTGCCACGTCAACTCCTAACCATTATTCTGGGACAGTGCCCCAGCGAGCGGCTCGGCGTTTCCGACACGACTCCTATTTATTTGTGAATAATTCCAACACGGTCGCCCACTTTGCGGCTCGGCTCACTGCTGCGCGCCCCCGGGGTGGTTTTGTGGGGTACGTTTGAGGTCTGCTGAGCTGCACAAGCCCTAAAAAACGAAAACAGATTTTTGATAATAATACTCCTCCCCTCCACCTTGTTCGCCCCCCAGGTAAGTTAAGATTGTTTGACAATAAGAGTGTATTCGTTAAACCCTCTCTCTCTCTCTCCTTATGTCTCTCTCTTTTTATTACCGAAACCGTACCATTCTCGTGGACGGACGGGGCTCCCTTCCTTAAGGCGGGGGGTGTCCGATTAAGGGGGTGGCAGTCCAGTGGTCTTCAGAAGTTATTCAAATCCTCGAATATCATATCTGCACTGTGCCGGGGCGGTGTGGGGCGTTATGTTTAGCTCTAGTGAGTTTCTGTCTTTATTTTTCTTTTTTTTTTTTATATGCTGCATTGTTTCCACAAAAATGTTGATTCTCAAATATAATAATGAAAAAAGGGACACATGGTCTGTTTGTGGACTTATTTTTTGTACTTTTGTATCTACACTGTGAGTCGTTAAACAAGACTAACTTTTCTTACTTAAATGTCGGCCCAATTTTTTAATTCTTGCAATGTTGCTTTCACAATTTGCCATAAACTTAACATTCTGTCCACAGTGGTTAAAAAAAAGCATGATCATACAGTGTCTACAATTAGGGATGCACGATGATATCGGAATCGTCATCGGAGTGATGCTGGATTTGCCCGATTTATTGTACGTGGGAAAGGTAGGGCTTGTGTCAGGTAAGTCCAAAGTCCGAGGTGGGATTTTATACACGGCCCGCGCCTTCTGTCTTGAAATGTATGGTGTTACTTTGTGCCAAAATTCAGAGCACGCAGTGGAACGTTCACCAGCGAAATCTCTCGACTTTGGGCGCTCAACTCTGCCTGCACACGTGAGAATTTTTAACTAGCTAAATTGTGTGTTTGCCTCACTTAGCAAACGTGAGCACGCACGTGGGCTGTGTCCCGAGCCGCATACTACAGCACTTAATAGTATGGTGGGTAAGGTGCTCTTATCATACTTTTCTATGTGGTAGTATGCATCTCAGGAAATAGCCGGGGTTGTTGCTTAACGGCTCCCTATTCACTAGATTTGGAGTGTCTCACGCGCCCTATTTGGTGACTCCAAATTGGCCCTGTAAGGTGTGAGTGTGATTTTGTGAGTGTGGTGTGTTGGCGAATGCCCAGGGTTCCTGGAATAGACTGTGGTCCCCCCGCGACCCCTGTTGGAATTCAGCGGTTTGGAGAATGAATGAATGAATGAATGAATGTTTGTTTGTTTGTTTGTTTGTTTGTTTGTTGTGCACTACACTGAGGCAGTTGGTAGCGTAACGGTAGGGTGTTCGCCCTGTGATCGTTAGGTTGCAGGTTTGAATCCAGGACTGGTAAAGGTACCACTGAGGTACTCATGAGCAAGGTACCGTCCCCAAGCACTGCTCCCCGGATGCTGCCCTTGTTAGTCAAAGTTAAAGTAAACTTCGTTGTCATCTCTGCTATATACTGTACAGATATACAGAGAGACGAGACGACGTGGCTCCAGCTTTCACAGTTCAACAGAGAACAAAGAACAAATAGGGCATATAGAGTAAACAATGTATAAACAGAATACAAAATATACACTTTGAACTAGAAATGGAGTATTAAATATAAACTTTAAACTAGAACTAGAAATAGAAGTAGAAAGAGAGACAATTTGGATGCAGTATTAACCTACAAAACTGAATGTGAATGAGGTTAGTAACAGTTTCAATATGAAAAATTCTATATCCAGTCGAATAATAAAACAGTATCTCTTAAAAAGTCTGACTAACATTGAAGTTCGTGCAGATATTATAACAGCAGTGGAGAACTAGAGTCTGTGCAATACTTTTCAATAATTTGTGCAGATACAGTTAGTTAGAAGGTGACCAGTGATATATACATTCAATGTTCAGTGGTTGTGCAATTAAGTAGCAGCAGTGCAAAAATTGTGCAAATGTTATAGCAATGTTGTAGCAACAGTTATTTCAGGAGGATTACTATTTTATCATCTGGCATTAAATGTATGCCAGATCAGCAGCAGTTTGGAGCGATAATACGGTACAGTTTGTAAACATAAACATTATTCTTAAACATCTTTCCGGAGACAGTTTCAGTGCAACAGCAGCGTGTAGCAGCGTGTGCATCACTGCCCCATCATAGCTGCCCCTTGCTCCTTCAAGGATGGGTCAAATGCAGAGGTCACATTTCATTGTGGTGCATAGTGCGCTGTGCTGTGGTGCGGTCACAATGCCAAATAATAACTCACCTTCACTTTCAAATGCTTCGCCCTCGCTCCACTCTGCTTTCACGTTCGCTTGACTTGGTGCCGTGTTAAAAATGTCAGTTGTGATCTTCATTTTGTGACAAAATTCTGAGCACACGGTGGAAGTTTTACAAGCAAAATATCTTGTCACGCACTCGACTCTGCCTTCCGCATTTATCCGTAGCGGAATATATATACATGAAAAGCATCGGTTTAGAATTCCTACATTGTGCATCTATTTACATTACTTTCATCTGCTGCTGTGGAGTTGAAACAGTAATGGTTCTCATGGTAGCCAGTATTTTATAGTGGGTAAAATTGTGGTGTCAAAAGAATCAAATGCATATGTTTTGCTTACAAAATGCAAATATATGGGAAAAGATGATAACCACTTTCAGGAAATTTAAATTTGAATGCAGCAGTGAGAATTTGAGTTCAGTTTGATTAAAAACCAGTCAGCATTTGTGATGCTCCATGTTAGACAGCTGCCTCTGTTTTGCCTCACAGCTTACTGCACAAATCAACATCTTGTGTCAGATTTCACACGCAGCTGAACAAGTTCTCGCTGATGTCATAATTCCAGCTGTAATATCTTAATTTAGCAGGATGATGCTTCTTGTTCCCGTTAAAAGTCCGAGTGGAAACAGCAGAGCCGTTGATCAACACCCATTCCCAGGTAAGTGGTAGAGGTGTAAATCACAAGTTTCATCGCAATATATTATATCGATTCAATATACAACGATGTGACGTCTGCCGATATCACAAAGTCTGCTACGATACGATTTTGATTGAATTCAGGAGCGAATGATCAATGAGACAAAATCATATGCTGTGTTAACGCCATTCATATCACAACAAGCAAGAAAAAAATTGTGTTTCATTAAAAAACGGGCGTGTTTTTTAAAGTCATGGCAACATTTATGAGTAGGGACGCACGATAATATCGGAATCGGCTGATAATTGCTTTTCTTTAAAGTCATCAACATAAGAAATCCTTAGATTTGCCCGATATTTCCAGCTGAAATTTTTTGACGTATTTATTGTACGTGGGAACGTTAGCGCATGTGCGAGGCACGTCCAAAATCCGAGATGGGAATTTGCACGGCCCGGGCCTTCTGTCTTAAAATGTGTGTTGTTACTTTGAGCCAAAGTTCTGAGCACACAGTGAAACGTTCACCAGCAAAATCTCATCTTTACACGCGCTGCTGTAAAACGTACTGATTGTAAAGCTGCAGATTCAGCTCAAAAACATGGTTTCAAGGTGGAGTTTAGACACGAGTTAGGGCTGAAGAACAGTAGAGTGTGCAGACGTTTCCAACGCGAAATGAACATCCGATGCACGTACTGTACATGTCAAAAAGGCAAGTGCTTATCTGAGTGAAACTTCGTGCATAAACTCCACCGACTGCAGGGTGAAAGAGTTCCTCATGCAGCTGTTCAAACCTGGGGGCCGTTGACCTCGTCCTGCAGCACGAAGACTTGAACTCGGACGTAGAAACGATGCTGCAGGTCCTGCTTGGGAGCGTTCACCTGCTCCTTTAATCCTCTCTTAAAAGTAGAGTAAGTGCAGAGTAGGACTGGGCAATTAATCAAAACCGACATGCCGTACCTCTAATCAACGTAACCTCGTCCATGATGGTTCTGTAAAAATTCACTGATTAACACAACAGTTCCTAAGATGTTAGGAATGTTTCTGACAGATAAGAGCTGGAATGTTTCATCATGATCATGATGTTATAACGATTAAACGGTAACCCATCTGACGACTGCCGATAGCACAAAGTCTGTGATGCTATAATTTCAGTTCGAATCAGTTTATGAGCCACCGATTGATGAAGTGAATCAGAATCGCATTGTAGCAGGCAACTGTGATTTCAGTTCAGTTTCGATTCAGTTTATAAAAATTGCTGACTCCTGAATCAAATCAAAATTATATAGTAATTTTTGACACTACATGTGATCAACATGAAACGTTTCTGTCATCTAATAATGCTTTTAACGTAAAAGATACCTAATATGAAAGCCAATCGTTACAATATTAACTGATATTACTTGTTTAATCCTTGAATTTGGACATGGAACCCACACTGCTCAGGAATGTTCTCTTTTTCCGTTGTATTCTCGTAAATGAACAGTGCAGAGCCATTGTGCTGTTCTGGCGAGAGATCTGGACCCAGTCCAGTTTCACTACGAGTTTGGTCTCGGTTCCAAGTTGTTGTGGGACTCGAGGTTCCTGGATTCCTTTGCAGATTGTAATCTAATCTGTGAGTGTTGAAATGATGCAGACCTGTGTAAAAATGGACTGTAAAACTACTGAAAGGTACTTCTATCAGTCTTGTAGCTCTGAAAAATAAATCAATGACTAGTTTAATATATTTTCATATTTTTCCCTAAAGAAGTACTTCTTATTTTGGAGGTCAGCATTAAAATAAAAAGTCTTTAAATAATTTGTTGATCAAAACATGCGTCTCTGGTCACTGATATTATTTCTTAAATGCAACAAGCTAGTTATTTCATACATAGCATAACTGTGAAGCAAATATGATATCTTCATAGGGGTCAAACAAATATGATGTTATCTTCATGGGGTCACACAGTTTTTGTGGCTCCACATGAGTTTAATTTGGTGGGAAAGGCAACAAACATAGCACAGCACACAGTGCACCACAACCAAATATGACCTCCATATGTGACCCATCCATGAAGGAGCAGTAGGAAGTAGCGCTTGGGGACGGTACCTCAGTGGTACCTTTACCGGTCCGGGATTTAAATCGGTGACCTTTCAGTTACAGGGCTAGTTACTACAAGACTACTTTTTTCTCCCCACTACATGAGCGCCTCAAGTATAAACCAGGCTTCAGTCAAATAATCGTCCGGAGGTAATAGTGGAAATTTGAGCCAAATTTGATTTGATTTTAAATTTGACCAGTAAAATACAACACATTACAGATAAATCAGTTATAACATCATACAAAGCTTTAACTGAAACATTAGGTGGAGATTTCTTACAGACAGCAATAAAACCAGACTTAAAATAATGAGTTCATAATAGTCAAAGTACACTTAAGTCATCTCAGCTGTATACATATACATATAACATATATACATATAACACTCCAGTTACAGAGTACAAAGAAGGCACATAGAATACACACATGTAAATAAACTATAAAATATAAACTAGAGGTAGAAAAAGAAAATGTGCATTTTAGTGAAATAATTGAAATAATTGGTATGTGCTTGAATTTTTAGAGCAGCAAAATTGAACTTAAGTTTGTAAGATGGACTAGATTTTTCACCGTGTGTGTGGCATTTGTTTTACATTAAAAAAAAATTTTCAATAGTTGTGCCATATTACAGTTTTAACAATAATTTTCATCCTTCTCTCAATACCATGTCCACTGTATTACCAGCTCACAGTGTGAAATGTTTCACTAGGGCTGACATTGTGCTCCAGAGTAAAGTTGGTGCTCATGCATTCGTTAAACATATAAAACACAGCTCATATACATTTTGGAAGCGGAGCACAGTTCTCCCGGTGGAGGGTTAATATCAAGCGACCTTTAATCTGTAAACACACTCCTCCAGTCCGGGGGCTAGGATGACGGTGCGTTTTGGACATTTGTTCTAATCACATTACCATTATGTAATTATGATGGTAGTCATGGGCAGCACCCTGGGAGCGGTCATGGTCATGAGTACCTTCGTGGTCTGGTCTGGACTAAAAGTAGGCATTAGGTCTGGTCTGGTCTAAAAGTAGGCATTAGGTCTGATCTGGATTGAAAGTAGGCATTAGGTCTGGTCTGGACTGAAAGTAGGCATTAGGTCTGGTCTGGATTGAAAGTAGGCATTAGATCTGGTCTGGACTAAAAGTAGGCATTAGGTCTGGTCTGGACTGAAAGTAGGCATTTGGTCTGGACTAAAAGTAGGCATTAGGTCTGGTCTGGATTGAAAGTAGGCATTAGGTCTGGTCTGGACTGAAAGTAGGCATTAGGTCTGGTCTGGACTAAAAGTAGGCATCAGGTCTGGTCTGGATTGAAAGTAGGCATTAGGTCTGGTCTGGACTAAAAGTAGGCATTAGGTCTGGTCTAGACTAAAAGTAGGCATTAGGTCTGGTCTGGATTGAAAGTAGGCATTAGGTCTGGTCTGGATTGAAAGTAGGCTTTAGGTCTGGTCTGGATTGAAAGTAGGCATTAGGTCTGATCTGGATTGAAAGTAGGCATTAGGTCTGATCTGGATTGAAAGTAGGCATTAGGTCTGGTCTGGATTAAAAGTAGGCATTAGGTCTGGTCTGTACTGAAAGTAGGCATTAGGTCTGGTCTGGATTGAATGTAGGCATTAGGTCTGGTCTAGACTAAAAGTAGGCATTAGGTCTGGTCTGGACTGAAAGTAGGCATTAGGTCTGGTCTGGATTGAAAGTAGGCATTAGGTCTGGTCTAGACTAAAAGTAGGCATTAAGTCTGGTCTGGACTGAAAGTAGGCATTAGGTCTGGTCTGGACTGAAAGTAGGCATTAGGTCTGGTCTGGATTGAAAGTAGGCATTAAGTCTGGTCTGGACTGAAAGTAGGCATTAGGTCTGGTCTGGATTGAAAGTAGTCATTTGGTCTGATCTGGACTGAAAGTAGGCATTTGGTCTGGACTAAAAGTAGGCATTAGATCTGATCTGGATTGAAAGTAGGCATTAGGTCTGGTCTGGATTGAAAGTAGGCATTAGGTCTGGTCTGGATTGAAAGTAGGCATTAGGTCTGGTCTGGACTGAAAGTAGGCATTAGGTTTGGTGTGGATTGAAAGTAGGCATTAGGTCTGATCTGGATTGAAAGTAGGCATTAGGTCTGGTCTGGACTGAAAGTAGGCATTAGGTCTGGTTTGGATTGAAAGTAGGCATTAGGTCTGGTCTGGACTGAAAGTAGGCATTAGGTCTGGTCTGGACTAAAAGTAGGCATTAGGTCTGGTCTGGATTAAAAGCAGGCATTTGGTCTGATCTGGACTGAAGGTAGGCATCAGGTCTGGTCTGGATTGAAAGTAGGCATCAGGTCTGGTCTGGATTGAAAGTAGGCATTAGGTAGAGTTGGATGTCTCGAGACCGGTCTTGGTCTTGGTCTTGGTCCACTTTTACGTGGTCTTGGTCTCGTCACAGTCTCGACGGTCTATTGTCTTGGTCTTGTCTTGGTCTCGGATCCCTCGGCCTTGTCTTGGTCTCGCTGTCTTGGTCTCGCTGTCTCAGATCAACATAGTGGTCAGGAGATTTGGAGCGAACAGTATCCATGACACACAACGTAACGTTCGATAATGCAACATTATTATTATTTCGCCTTTCGCGTGCTTCAAATGCAACCAATCAATGACATACATGTATTTTGTTGTGATTCAGACATTGACGCTCATCCAATCAAAATACGCAAGTGTAGCGCTAGTTAAACATTAGATCCAGCATCACAGTGAGCAGTAAGCCTGGTCAGTCAGTTACAGTAATGTCAGCAGTAGTAGACTAGTCAGTAAGTTACAGAAATAATGTCAGCAAATTCTTCAGTCATAAAGTTTGCGTTCATAGAACACAAAGAGTTTTTTTTGCAGCACAGGTTCAAAAAAGAAGCATTCTGCTAAATGCAGATTTTGCAGAGTCTCCTTGACCGAGACAACACCCCTCACCCCCCACATTTTGCACTGGGAGCATTTTTTGGTAGGGTACATTAGTCTATCGAATTAAAGCTAATATAATAGGGTATCAAACCATGCTCCCCATATTCAAACTGTGCACAGGGAATAAGTATTGATATAATATTATGAGATTTTGCAATGGGAACATCATGTGATAAGGGGCAATAATTTTTTTTTCTCATAAATTTGATAAATAGCATGAAACCTTGCCCCACATATTTTTCTTTTTAATTAAAAGAATGACACAAATATTATATTTCTGTGAAACATATACTGTTATGGGAAATACACCATTTAAAAAGGAAACCATAAGGTAGCATTTTTCAATGCGGTAGTGTAAATCAATAGACTCTATTTTCGATTTGTGCTATGGTAGCGTTTTTCGACAAGGCAGCATAAATCGACAGAACACCGGGACTACCTCAACGTTCACCAGGCACCTGGAGCGTAAACACCCTGAAAGGTAAGCTAGCCAGTAGCCATCCACCCATCTTCAAACTCTTTTACCTACCTTTCCAACCTCAGATGTCCAGATCATGTATATGTATTATTGTTATTTATGTGTTCTCCTCACACGCGTGATATAAATTATTTAGGGACAGGTTTTTTTTTTTCTTGCAAGCTTCTCTGCAGACAACTTTTCTGGTGAAGAGTGTACCTACATGCTAAGTACAGGTAGCTAGCTCTATCAGTGGCTATCGGCAAGATGTCAGAATCTTTTAAGCACTTGTCCTTATTCTTATTAATGCACAATTTGATGTGCAGTTTGTATTGGTATGTAGTATTTGTAGTTTGCATTTGATTCATGTGACGTGTGCGCATGTCTTTATAATGTTTGATTACAGTATTTTACTTAAAATGGTGGTGTTTGATTAAATAAATGTGGTCATTGACTTTTAAATAACATCTGCATATAACGTTGT
Organism: Distichodus sexfasciatus; assembly: GCA_032718565.1. Lineage (NCBI taxonomy): Eukaryota > Metazoa > Chordata > Actinopteri > Characiformes > Distichodontidae > Distichodus > Distichodus sexfasciatus. The sequence continues at coordinate 81,244 of JAVGVS010000751.1, forward strand.
GTTGACTTAACAGGGCTAATCCATTTCAGGGAAGTTGATATCATACGGTGTAATTTGGCTAGTACTACTACAATGGGACATGATGCATTTTCAAGTTTATAATTGTGTATCTTCAATTTGATGTTACAATTTCGTCTACAAATTAAGTATAATTGAAATCAGTTACATATTTCCCATTCTTTAGACAGTTGTCGGAGGTGTTAGCTGTTTTCTCAGATGACTTTGGGGCCAGTCAGTCCCTGTCATGTCAGTCTTCAACAGCACACACAAGTTAAGGGAGTCTTTTTTTTTTTCGGTCTCGGTCTCAGTCTTGGTCTCGCCTCGACTTTGTCTTGGTCTTGACTTGGTCTGTCTTGGTCTTAGTCTTGGTCTTGTCTTGGTCTCTGGAAGTCACATCTGCTAAATGCTGTAAATGTAAAAGTAAAACACTGGTGAATCCAGACTTTAAATCCAGACCAGATCTAATGCCTACTTTCAATCCAGACCAGACCGAATGCCTACATTTAATCCAGATCAGACCGAATGCCTACATTTAATCCAGACCAGACCTAATGCCTACTTTCAATCCATACCACATACATTTGTTCTTAGGTAAGAGTCTACCAACAGTGAAGAGCATTTTTACACAAATTCTATTCTGTGCTTGTTTGTGCAGAACATTAGGTGATTAGGTTTTTTGTTTTAAAGTCTTAACCTTCTTAAGAACAAATTAAGGGAAACTCTTGAGGAAATGAGGTACATGAAGCCCATTGTTTTCTGTTGAAAGGTCAAGGCAGGGACCCAATCTGTGTAAAGAGAATAATAACAAGCTACAGCACATTTTCAGCTGTGTTCTAACACACACAGTTTCATTAGACGTGACCTCTTATCTCACAGGCATATTGACAGGTCAGAGGTGGAGGATCATGTGGGTCAGACACACACTCGGTCAAATTTCACTCGAGAGGGAGAGCGGATTCAGAGGATGAAACCTTTTTCATCCAGTGATTTTATGCAAACTAAAATCAAAGTAAAAGAAAAATATGACTGTGTAAAAAGTAGCACAAAACGTACATTCAATTTTTTGGATCAAACCACATCAAAGCAGCACAAACTTCCTGTGTTAAGCACCAAATGTTATGTTTTTATGCTGCATCTTCCAGTTTTTGCATCACTTTATCAGTATCAGCTATATCTGTTTCTCCCACTGCATCCATTCCTTTTCTAAAATTATAGTCAAAATAATTATGGTTTAAATTAAGGCAGTAGGACAGGTTGGTGCAAGTCTGAATACAAAGTATGCATTAGGTCTGGATTAAAAGTATGTATTAGGTTTGGATTCAAAGAATGCATTAAGTCTGGGTTAAAGTATGCATTAGGTCTGGTTGTTGCAAGTCTGAACTAAAAGTATTTATTAGGTCTGGCTCTAAAGTATGCATTAGGTCTGGTCGAGGCAGGTCTGAATTAAAAGCATGCATTAGGGCTGCATTAAAGTATGCATTAGGTCAGGTTGTTGCAAGTCTGAATTAATAGTATGCATTAGGTCTGGATTAAAAGTATACATTAGGTCTGGTCAGGGCAGGTCTGAATTAAAAGCATGCGTTAGGCCTGGATTAAAAGTATGCATTAGGTCTGGTCGAGGCAGGTCTGCACTAAAAGCATGCATTAGGCCTGGATAAAAAGTATGCATTAGGCCTAGATTAAAAGTATGCATTGGGCCTGGTCTGGGCAGGTCTGGATTAAAAGTATGCATTAGGTCTGGTCTGGACAGGTCTGGATTAAAAGTAGTTTCCCGCTCTTCACTCATTTGTAACAGTGTTTTGAAAGATTTTGACTTTCACCAAGACTTTGCTTCGATCTCTTAGCAGTATCTCCCACTTCTGACCTTAGCACCCGGAATTGTGTAACACTCCAACCAGAATGTTCTTGGCAAGTTTTTGGGTTGCATTTTGCAGGTGGCTTCTGTGGATAGTCACTGAATTATTTCATGTAAAATATAAAACAATATAGTCACCACTAATATTCATCTTTAATCTCTTGAAGTTTGAAGTTTCAGGAACAGGAATTTGTTTTATGGAAAATGTAGTAGCAGCAAATCATTGCAGAATATATTCTTTTGTAAAATTAGATCTATACTGCAGCTGCAGGATTGAGTAATGTTGACTTGGTACACAAGTCTGGGACAGTCCACTGATTTTTTTTAACGCCCACTTGTACAACAAAAATCCCCAGAAAGCTTGATGCTCGAGAAATCTTCATCTTATAATTCATGGAAAACAACAGTGTTATACAAACAATACAGCCTAACAACAGTTTTAATAAAAGTATTGCACATTTTACGGTACATTTCTAGTAGTAAGAACATGATTGCTCTGTGACACACCTCTTGAGACTTGTTCACAACAAAATTATTTAATAACTGTTAAAGAAAACCCCAAAACAACCCTGATTATTAGAATCAGCACAATGCATTTAATACTTAACTTCATTTCAGAGACTTGCCTGTGTGTTAATTAGCACGGTCGTGATTTTTTACTTTTACTGGCGTCATTTTAATTGATTCAGTGATTGAAGATTCTTTATTTGTCATATACAGTTATACAAGTGCATGTAGTTAAATGTGCTCATGTAATTAATCTTGATGTTCTCATGTATTGTAATTTAATTTAATTAAGTGAGTGATTATTTGTCATTGTGAACACAGCACAGCACACAGCGCACCACAACCAAAATGTTCTGTATTTGATTAATCTGTGAAAGAGCAGTGGGCAGCTTTTTTGGGAGCAGTGCTTGGGGACGATACCTTTACTAGTCCAGGATATGAACTGGTGATTTTGTATTTGTCAAATAATGAAAATGTAATTTTTTAAAATCCATATTCACCCTGCACCCTATCAAGACAAAGCTGCATTGAGCTCCTTATTTCTGTATTGCACAACTCAGTAAAGTCCAGCACTGTTGCAGTTGCACAGGTGGGTCTTCTTGTTTCTGGGAAATTCTGACATTCCCCTCTCCTCTCCCCTCTCTCTCTCTCTCTCTCTCTCTCTCCTGTATAAACTCCATCCCTCTTTCCCACTTTCACCCTCCCTCCTTCACTCTTGTTCACCCTTCATCCCTCTCTCCCCGCTTTCTCTCTCCCTCCCGTCCTTCATCTCTCTCTCTCTCTCTCTCTCCCTTTCTCCCGCACCCCCCCCAGCCCCCCCGCCTTCCTCCCCTTTTTTCACTATCTTTCTCTCTCTACCTTTTTCTCTCACTCACTCTCTCTTGCTCTATCTCTCCTCTCTCTCCCCCTCTACTCTGCAAGCTTCTGGTGATCTCTCCTTTCATCTCTCTCTCCACCTTTTGCACTCTCCCTCTTATTCTCTCTTGTCCCATCACTCTCTCCCCTTCAGCCTCCTTCTCCCTGTCTCTCCCTCCATCTCTTTTCTCTCCCTCAGTCTAATTCTCTTCCATTGCTCTTTCTTCCTCTTTCCCCATTGTTCTCCCCTCTTTCGCTCCCTCCCTCTCTCTCACCCCTTTCTCTCTTTCTCTCTCTCTCTCTCTCTCTCTCTCTCTCCCCTCCCTACCTCCCTCCCTCCCTCCTGGAGGGAGGTGTGGTGTCAGAGTAGCTCCGTGATATGAAGTGGTGGGGGTTGAGTGAGGGCTGGGGGTTGATGGATGAGATGATGGACTTGGGATTTTCCATCTTGTTTTTGGATGATTGGTTGTGAAACTGCTGTACTTTAGCCACGCTGCAGGTCGCTATAAGAGGCGGGCTCACACTGTCCACAGCGCACACGGCAGCGTGCACGGCACCATGAACACCCTCCTCCTCCTCAGCGCCTTCATCGCGGGCCTCGGTGAGTCAGTACAACACTTACCTATTCACTCATTATTCAGTCTAACACAAATAGGGTGACCAAATTTAAATTTGCGAAAAAGAGAACACTTACCTGCGGGCCCAGACGATTTTTAAACCAAAATTATATATATATATATGTCCCCCCATTTTGTAATTCAAAGTCAAATGTAATATAGATTTCTAGTGTCTGTTATTTCAAAGTTATTGGTTACATTACAGTGTTACTGGTACTGGTACTCTTACACCACTTCTGCATTACTTTCACCAAAATAACTGTGGTCATGGCATTCTGTGGACATCCAGTGGAGAGCGATGTCTCACAGGTTTTTTTTGTTGTTGTTTTTTTTAAATAAACTTTTTTTAAATTTGCGTTTTGAAAATTGAGTGAACGAGTCATGCATAGATATTGATTCGCTCTGTCCATGTTAAATCCGGGACTAACTGAAACCTACACTGCACTGGAACATCAAAAATATCGTTCTACATGATTTTATAGTCATGCAGAGAGACATCACACTGTACTGTGTGTTCATTTGAATATTTAATATAGGAATTTAGTTTGTAATGTTACTTGGTGAACTGCTAGATACGTGAATGGAGTCGATTCTTAGTTCTTAGCTACCTTGAATCGAGGAATCGGTTCTTTATGAAAGCGACTCCCAGCCCTAGACGCCGCACAGGTTGCGTCCGAATCTGCGAGCTATCAGTGGTTCGGGACGCGGCCGCCATTAGAGTAATTTGATTTAAATTGTCAAAAAAGGTGTGGAAGTGTGAAGATAGACGCTTCGTCCCTGTAATTCACATTTAGAGATCCCGGACAAGTCTAAAACCTCTGCCGGACGCAGTTTCCAGATCTCAAAAAGAGGACATGTCCGGGGAAAAGAGGACGTCTGGTCACCCTAAACATAAAAAGCTCATCAGAATCGTCGCGGCCTTTACAGACCTAAAAAATGGGGCATTTTTCTATGCCTGTGTTTTTTTTAGGCTTATTCTAGTGTGTCTGTAGAAGTGAGCCATACATGCTTTATGCTTGTGTATTCAGGACGTCCTGCACTACTCAAATTTGTCATAGTTTGATATGTAAATGCTGACACAGTCTTGAAATCAGCCCATGTCTGATGAAAACTAACGTGCTCCTCTAGAATGTTTTTAGCTTTATCTAGAATAAAAGTGCTGAAACTGTAGACACAACAGCTAGAAATAGCAAGAACAGTGTCGGTTTTATTGGCTTGCAGAGTTTTTTATTATGCAGAGACATTATATGGCTTAGTACTGCAGAATTAGCATTTTCTACATTTATTTATTTTATTTATTTATTTATTTATCACTTAATACTGATTTTGAACACAACAAAAAAAATCTACGTGCACTAAAAAAAAATCTAAGATTAGAATAAACTCGGAAACCTTCGAGAATAAGTCGAAACTAACTACGAGAATAAAGGTCGAAATATTAGAATAAGTCCAAATCAAATTATATCAAACTACATTTAACTTTTAATAAACCTGTACAACTTTGACGGTTGATGTTGGCAAAGGTCTTCCGTAGAGCTAACTCACGAGGCATGAACTGACGTCTTGTACAGAACCTTATCTTTAAACATTCGCGTAGAAAATTCCACTTTTATTCTCGTAACATTTCGACTTTTATTCCGTATTTCGACTTTATTCATATTTCCCAAAACTTATTCTAAGTAGTTCATTTTATTCTGTATTGTTTTATTCTCGTAACATTTAGGCTTTATTCTGTATTTCGACTTTATTCTCGTCAGTTCGACTTTATTCTCGTAATATTTAGAGCTTTATTCTTTCGTAACATTTTAGGCTTTATTCTCGTAACATTTAGAGCTTTATTCTAAATAGTTTCGACTTTGTTCTTCGTAACATTTCGACTTTATTCTGTGTAGTTTCGACTTTATTCTCGTAGTTTAAACTTTATTCGTAACTTTTATTCCGACACATTACGTGGTTTGACTTTATTCTCGCGTAACATTTCGACTTGTTCTCGTAGTTTTCAGTTATTCTCGAGGTCATTTTTTTTGGAGTGTACGTAGATTTTTTTTAAGGTGGCACTAAAACATAAATAAATAGGGAGAGAGTCTAACGTTAATAAAATGAAAAAAAATCAACTGTAAAATGAAGAAATCCTATATCCGTTCCATGTTGGAGTCGCGCAACGCCTGTGTTTACCTAGCGAATAATGTAATTAATGCGTTTTTATGTAATTACTTTTTTGGGCACGGAATTACTCAGAAAAAATCTGACATACAGAGAAATAAATGTCCATAATGTAAATGTAATGTAATTGATTAGTAACATAAACGCGTGCGTCGGTCTCAAAGAGTTAAAGATGGTTTTAAAGGGTTCATAGTCGGGGAGGGCTGTTCCGAGCTCCAGGCAATGTGGATCCCCTGATTACAGAACCTGGTAATATTATCATAAGATACAATAGATATAATAAGATAAAATCCAACTCGTTTTGTGCTGATGTCTGGTCAGTATTCTAAAACCTGTCAATAAAGTAAGCTGAGTGATTTGAGATAATGGAAAGAAAAAAGGATGGTGATGTGTGACCTGTCTGGACTTCATAAAGAGTTTCTGGGCATTATAAATGCTAATAATGGGATAATAATATTTAACTAAGCGTAATGTGTTTGCATACTGCTAATAATAATAATAATAATAATAATAATAATAATAATAAATGTAATCTTTATTTATCATCTTATTTTATATTGCATCTTTCTAACACATACAAATACAATAGAGTGCCTTACATAAAGAATATAACCTGAATAAAAAGCAAGGCATCATTTAATTTATACTTCTGATTTTATTAAGTAATGTCATTCATTATCAAAGACGCTTAATCCCCAACTAGAATTACGCTGGGGGCGGGAACGGAAGCAGTTAAAAATTCTAACTGGAGTATTTAATATTTGAGATGATATAACACAAATACACAAATTATTATTAAAGGAAATAAATAAAAGGAAAATGTAACACAAATGAAGTGTGTTTTTTCGGTGCCTGTGCTGCAGCTCTGGTGCAGGCCGCTCCGGCTGATCAGAAGGTCCGCTGGTGTCTGAAGTCGGATGCTGAGCTGCGCAAATGCAATGACCTGGCAGCTAAATCTGCTCTTCTGGCCTGTGTTAAGAAGGATGGAACCGGTGTGTCGGGCCATTGGGTATGAAATATCAACTATAAACACCAATGGGTGTTCCCAAAATCTCTTCTTCATATCCCCTCATCCAACACTTTTAAACTGCTTTTTGTTCCTGCTTTTTATACTGTTCCTACACGGTCTCATGTGGCTACAACATACTTACCTCATTACACTGCACTGATACCAAAACTCGTCTTTAAACTCCCTACATTTTTATAACACCACCGCCATTTCAGCGTTTTTCTCCCCTATTCCTCATATTATTTTCTGTGTACTGTAAAGTTGTTTTTACTTTTCGTGGCAGGTTATTAGTCCTCATTGTATGTATCTTGCTTCCCTTCTCCTATATCTAAAAATACTTGTAAATTATTACTAATGCATCCAGCATGAGGCTGTTTGTTCTTAAAATGTCATTAAAAAGCCTCCAGTTAAAGAGGGTTGGAGTTGTTGGAGTTGATTTGGTTTGTGTTGTTTGTTGTCGCATTTAGAAACGGTGAAGCTGGCCATACCATCACTCTGGACGGAGGAGACATCTACACAGCTGGACTCGTGAACTACAATCTTCATCCCATCCTTGCGGAAGACTATGGAAAAGGTAGAGATGCTCAACCCAAAGGCTTTTCTGTTACATACATAGCTACACAGGTGAAATGTTCCCTGATTGTTCCTTAGTCAAAGTCAAAGTCAACTTTATTGTCATCTCTGCTATATACTGTTTGAATGCATAGAAGCCGAGGGCAGCCCGTTGGCTCCAGGTTATTTCAAATTAAACAAACAAAAGACAGTAGAACAGAATAAATAGAGCAGTGTACCGACTAGGCACATCACGATAGACAATAAATAAGTAGAAATACTAAAATATACATTAAACAATATACATTTAAAGCAGACAATATACAATATACCCTTTACAAACTAGACAGGTTTTTTTTAATATATATAATTAGAGGCTAGATTTGTACTACTTTATTATTTTATACTACATATTTAATTAATATTTAATGTTAATACACACTTCCCTCGTTTTACAATAATGTAAGTCATTTTTGTTAAGTTGTTTTTTAAAGACCCAGTTAGGTCAAAATAATATTGGCTTTAAGTTGGTCATATAGAAGAAACAGTTGTCACCTATCCCACCTTGTCAATTTTGAGAGAATATGAACGTTGCTACATAGGTAAAATTAAGTCTCAAAGTGGTGAAAATGCAGGCGGTACTTTCTATACTCGGTTGCCTTAGGTGTACTTAACTCAAAGCTAGGCACGTCCACTACTGGAAACTCCCTACCCATCAACTGTAAAACACATGCATGCACATGCACTGTTAAAAAGATCACTCTAAAGTCATTCATCCATTCATTCAGCCATTATCTGAATCCGGTATCATTTAGCACAAATAGATCTTTAAATATCTTTTCACAATTTTTTTATTATTCACTGGAAATGATCCATACAGATCATACATTAATCTTTAAAAATATAATTTTCTATAGACAGAACACACAAAGAAACATTTTTAATATCAGAATTACTGTACATACCCTTCCGCCAATCAGAATAAGCTAAAGTCCACAGTCTTTACATTAAAAAACCATGGCCTAGGCACTTATGTCAATCTGGCTGATTAGAGCAGATATAGTATGGGAGATATTAGGAATCACTTTGGATTTAGACAGACTCTCTTAGTGAACTTGCCCAGACAAGCAGGTAGGCTACTGTTGCTATGCAGGTGGGCAGGGCCAGAGTAGTAGATCTGGGCAGGGCTATTCTAAACATAACCTCTACACATAGGCTGACTGCGCTTTAATTCCACTCTGATGCCATAGGGGAACCTTCTTCTACAAAGACCTTTTTACCCATTGGTTCTTTAGAATTATCATAAATAATCATGGAGAATTTAGTGTGAATAGTATTTGTGTCTGTGCACCCCTGTTCATTATGTGCAACATGTAATAATTTGTTCAAATGTAGTGTTTGGTCCAGTTATTTTGAGGTCATGTTATGTTGCTTTATATAAATTGCACAATTGTAACTGATCTCTCTAAGGACAATGGCATATCGATTGGAAATAATTATTTGATCTGTTGATTTTTGTAAATTTTATATTTACTTTTTATGGTAGATTTATTTTTAATGAAGAGACAGAACATCAACAAACATCCAGAAAAAACACACTACTAAAAAGTTATACTGTACATTCGTTTGCATTTTATTGGGGAGAAATAAGTATTTTGATCCCCAACAAAATACAAAGTTAGTACTTGGTGGAGAAACCCTTGTTGTAGCCTGTGTTAAGGCGTTTCTTGTAGTTGGTCACCAGGGTTCTTGCACATCTCAGGAGATTTTGGCCCACTCTCTTTACAGAAACTCTCTAAGTCCTTTATGTTTCTTGTGCAGCAGCAGAGTGAAGTTTCAGCTCCCTCCACAGGTTTTCATTAAGTTAAAGGTCACCAGCGCTGGCTGAGCCCTCCATAACCTTAATGTTCCTCTCCTTTAGCCACTCCTTTGTTGCCTTGGCTCTATGTTTTGGGTCATTGACATGCTGAAGATTATCCGACCCATCTTCAGTGTTCTGGCTGAGGGAAGGGAGGTTCTCGTCCAAAATTTTACTGTACATCCACTGGCCCCTCAATGCAGTTTAGTCGTCCTGTACCTTTAGCTGAAAAACAGCCCCAAAGCATTATGTTTCCCACCTCTGTATGACTGTAGGGATGGTGTGCTTTTGGGTAATACTCAGTATTTCTCTTCCTCAAACATGGCAGGTGGTTGGAGTCGATGCCAAGACCTCGGTTTTGATCTCATCTGGCCCTTTTCTCCATGCCTTCTCTGAAACATCTAGATGTTAGCTGGCAAACTGAAGATGGGCCTATACTTGTCACCTTCTCGAGCAGGGGACCTTGCTGACTGCTGCAAGGAACTTTCAATCCAGTATGGTGTGGTGTGTTACCAATGGTATTCTTGGTGACTGTGGTCCCAACTGCCTTCAGATCATTAACACGCTCCTTCCGTGTAGTTATGGGCTGATTCCTCACATTTCTCATGATCCTCCTCACCCCATGAGGCAAGATCTTGCATGGAGCTCAAGATCGAGAGCGACTGATCATTTTATGTTCCTTCCATTTCACGAATAAACTCCTTTTTAACAGTTTGTCACATTCTCCTGCCAAACTTCTTGCTGATTCTTGTAGCCCATTTCAGCCTTGTGTAGGTCTACAATCTTGTGTCCCCTGACGTCGTTTGAAACTCTTTAGTCTGCCCATGGTGATGGAGGTTATGGCCGGAAGGAACCCTGATTCTGTGGACAGGTGCATATACTCATAACGAGATGAGATCAGGTGTATCTGTAATTGATTTGTGCAATCTGCTTGGGGCCAGAATTCAGGCCGTGTTATGAGGGGATCAAATACTTACTACTCTCAATAAAATGCAAATCAATATATAACTTTTTATGTAGTGTGTGTTTTTTCTGGATTTTTTAGTTGATCTCTGTCTCTCTTCATTAAAATAAACTACATAAAGTAGGAACTTTTCATTTTCTATTTTATGAGAGTGGGCAAACTTACAAATCATCAGAGATAAAATAATTATTTCCTCCACTGTGTCATTGTTACAATTTAAATAGCAATAATAAACAAATTTCTACATGACACAAGTAAATCAGTAGGTCATGCATAGGGTCAATGTACATTAATGTCATACTTTAACATAAGGGTTCTTGAAAACTGAAAATGATGTAAAATTGCTAAGTAAGAACAGTTTTGGCATTCAGTTCTCAGAGAACTTAAGCAGCATAAAAAGTTTCTACATCTAACAGGGTTCTCCAGAGCATAATGAAGAACCAATTTTCTTTAGTCTGCTTGAACCTTAGACCAGATTATGGAAAGCTGTTAAACTGCATAACTCCCACAGCGTCGTAAGAACTGAGTCAGGGGTTTGCCACATCTTTTCAGACTTACACCTATCTGACATTTCACGCCTTTAACTCGGGTAACTGTTTATAAACTATATATAGAATTGTATTTATGTTGTTGATATTAATAGACTATTTAAAATGGAATTTTAGAAATTTGAAAATTGTTTAAGTTAAAGAGACTTTATAAGAAACTAAAATTAAATAGTAAATAAACAATTATATGGAAAAAATTAGTTAAAAATTGTTTCTCATAAATTGTTCAATTGTGGCCTATTATTTCCCAAGGAACAGTGACACATGCTACTATCACGGTTACCCGTGGTGAAGAAGGATGCCGACTTCACCTTCAAAGAACTGAAGGGTAAGTCGCCACCACCGGCCTGGGTAAATCTGCTGGCTGGAACATTCCCGCCGGCACCAGTGTCGAAAAACAATTCGAGTGGGAGAACGCCGAGAGGACCAGCCGGTGGAAAGGTGAAATGCGCACCTAACGAACTTATGGCAGTTGGTAGTGTACGGTTGAGTTGACCCTGTTATCAGAGGACAGGTAAAGGTACCACTGAGGTACTCATGAGCAAGGTACTGTCCCCAAGCACTGCTCCCCGGGTGCTGCCAAAAGCTGCCTTGCTCTTTCCGCGAGGGCCAAGCTCATTGTCTTCCTGATTCCCCTTTGTAGATAAGACATTTTAATTGTTGTAAAGGCTGCTTCTTAAGACCTGTAATTACTGTAAAAATCACAGTATTTCTGTAAATACCAAATACTTTTACAGTGAAGTACTATATTGTGCTGTAAATATCAAATAGAGTTTGCCTGCTGTAAAACTACAGAAAATGGTTTTAATCTCTCCTGCCAGTGGTATTACTGTAAATTTACAATGATATTTTTTACAGTTTTAAGCCAAGTGTTGTGTTTGTATAACATAGCGTGCTGGTGTGTTATTTTGCAGCGAGTTGAGCAGTTCTTCTCGACCAGTTATTGTCCCCGGAGCTACAAAGGCTCCCAAACTGTGTTCACTGTGTAAAGAAGGGGCTGCTCAAGATCTCTGTGAGCCCTATTACGACTATCAGGGGCTTTCAGTATAAGAAACATTTATCATGTCTTCTTTCACATTTTCTTGTGCAGCAGATGCATGTTGCATTGCAGAACTTGTAGTGGGTGGTGCTGGCCTAGTGGTTAGGATACTTGTCTCTGATTGTAGGTTTGAGTCCTACACCAGTATCATTGGGTCTCGAATAAGATCCCTTAACTTCGCTTCTGCATAGGCTATTTGCTGTAATTAGAGGCAAGTCATTTTACATCTACAGCATTTAGAACTTTTTTCGTATCAGAGTGCCTTCTATTTTTCCTCATTTTGAGGTTGTTTCACAGCAACTTGGGATTAGAAGTCTTGCTCAGGGGACCCAGTGATATTAATGCTGGAGGTAGGATTGAACCCACAGACTCTTGGTCCAAGATGAGCATCCTATCGACTTCTTGAATCAGTTGGTCAGTTGGTTTGGAAGTTGGCTTGTAGTCAGTCTCGGACGGTAAAAGGCAGAGTTAACATTTGGTTGTGGTACACTGTGTGCTGTGCTGTGTTCACATTTATAAATAATCACTTAAAATTGTAACACTAGACCACCACCCTCAAGTCATTCTGAATAAAACATTCTGAATGCTGTACATGTAAATATCATCAACGAGTGGTTAACATCTTTCAAACTTCTTGCTTTAAATGGTGTATATCCACACTTTAAGGAACTTTGTGTGTTGAAACTTGCAAAATTAAAAAAGCAGTATATTGTGGTCTGTTCCGGCAATGCAAAGTACAAACTTTATAAACTATAAAATATAAACTCTGAACTGTAAAATCCATAGAAGTGCTTCCAAGCTAATACAAGCTAAAAACTAAACTTAAATAATGCTTTGGAAAAACATTCCAATTTGATTTTTAGACAAACTTTAAAACAGTAATCAAAGCGTTTTACAGTGTCTATGGCGTTTTAACACACACACTCTCTAAACATAGCCTCTGTTCCAGCTGGTCCAGGCATCTTCCGCGTTTTAATTTTCATGGAAATTGACTTAAAAACTCCTTTAGCAACTCTAGCTCTAATTGCATAGATTATAGCTGAAGTCGAGAATGAAATTCATCCATTGTGCTGTTTCCTCTCCTGCAATTGTCTGAAGGATGGAGCTGGAGATGTGCATTCGTTTAACACCTGACTATTTCCAGGTAAGGTATACATTAATTGAACTTACATTTTATTAAATCTTATCCGCAAATTGCAGTGTGAATTTTTTTTTCTATAAATGTCTTCAATTGTACTGTTTGGTGTGTGAGACAAGGAGACTTCATCTCAGTCAGTTTGTGTTATAGCCATGTGTATGTATATATTTTTATTTTTTAGATTTAGATTTTTTTGTAATGTTTAGTTTAATCTGTTAAGTTCTATTTAAATTTGTGTGGTCTTAGGATTGAATCTGGACACTTTTCACGAAAAACTTTTATACCTATGTATGTGACTATTAAAGCTGTATGATGGCATTTTATATGGCTGTGAAATAGTTATAAAACCAGATGTTAATAATGTGTAACAAAGGGAGAGCGTCACAAAGATAAAGCATGTTCGGAGCATTAAATTAGCAGAAAATCTGTGTCAGGTTTCGAAATGTTTTGATATGGATTTGTTCACCGTTTGTGGAACTTTCTACTGAGACGTCTTCCAAGTCCAAGCTACGTCCACCGTGAAATTAACATACTTTAATTTGAATTTTTCTTACTGAACGCTTATTCCTGTCTGGTCTGTGCATTTTAAAGACTTAAATAAGTAACCTACACTTTAATTATGTCAACCAAAGTGCATTACAGATGCTAAAAGAAAATACAGAAAAATATAAAATAATAAAATATATTAAATTAATAAATAAAAAATGTATAAAACATTGTAAGGTTCATAATGCCACAAATTTACCAAGATATATAGAAAAATGTCTCAGATTTTCACATTTTTGGGGCAGTTGATAGCATAATGCTGAGGGAGTTCACCGGTTCAGGTGTCGGACCGTTAAAGGTTAGCAAGCTACCCCAAGCACTGCTCCATGGGCGCAGTAAAAAAGTTGCCACTCACTTAAACAGTTTTGAATCTTGATGGTATTATGTGCAGCTGATGAGAAGGCCAACTATAAACTGCTGTGCAAAGACGGAAGAAAAATGGACATTGACGACTACGAGAAGTGTCATCTGGCTCGAGTTCCTGCCCACGCGGTCGTTAGCCGAAAAGACCCTGAACTGGCCAAACGCATCCTCGATGCTCTCGAACCACTCAAGGTGTGTAAAACAGCAGTCAAATAGGATCAATCACTTTCTGACCTATGACTGCTGGCACTTTCGTAACAAGGGCTGATGAAATACTTGTGAAAACTAATCATCTAAAGGCTGTGTGTGAGTTGAGATAAAAAGCAGATAAGGGATGAGGATTTCATATGGACTAATGGGGGTGTAACAGGTCCTAAATTCACAATTTGGTTTGAACTTCGGTTTTTGAGCCTGGATTTGGTTTATATTTAGTTTGGATTCTTATCTGTTGCACTTCTGTTGACTCTGTGTTCCACAGAAATTGGGACTTTTCTCTTCTGACAGCTACCAGTCGAAAAATCTCATGTTCAAGGATTCAGCTGTGAACTTGGTGCCAGTTCCCAAAACCACTGACTCGTTCTTGTATCTCGGAGCCGAGTACATGGCCACAATCCGTGCTCTCAACCTAGGTGATGCATACAGAACACTTTTAGAACTTTTACAGCTGTGTTAACTCAAAAGTTCAAGTGTGGCTCTATTCCCGGTTCTTGTCACTTTAGTTTATTTTAATAAAAGTTGTAAATGTAATGCTCTGAGAGGTTGAGATGTGAAACACTGCTCGGCTGTTTGGGCTCCAAACTCATACCACTGTTGTTTTTGTTCTGATTTTTTGGCAGCTTTTACGCTTTTATACCCAGACATCGCTAATTGTAACTTCTGGCTATATTAATATTATTATATTTTTTGTTTTAAAGTGGTTGTAACTGACCTCGCACTGTTTTCCTCAGAGGTGACCACTGCCAGTGCCAAGAGACCTGTAAAGTGGTGTGTGGTGGGTCACGCTGAGAAGGTCAAGTGTGACGAGTGGTCCATTAATAGCGTAGATGAGAAGGACAACGTCAAGATTGAGTGCGTCCAAGGGAGCAGCGTGGATGAATGCATCAAGAAGATCATGGTACTGTCACATCACAAACATGGGCACAGTGCTTTAACGCTAATATAAAATATATATTTTGAATAAAAAATGTAAATATAACAATATGTAACAATAATATAATAAATAGGTAATAATAACACTACCAGTTAGAGAAGCTGCATCACTTTTCTGTGTTCAAAAATGCTTTTAAAAATATAAAAATCACATTATCCCAGATTTAAATATGTATGACATTCTAATTTTTTAATATAATACTTATTACTATTATTTCACTTTTATTATTGCTCATTTATTATATATTGCATATTGTTACATTATATTAAAAGTTCCTTTATATAAAATGTATCTTTTAATATATAGTTTACTAAAAATAATATTCGTTGATAGTATTTGCGATTTTTAAAATATATTTGATATAATATTTAGAATAATTGTATTCATATTTTATTCATGCTTTATTACTATACTTTAATTATTGCATATTATTTGATATTTCAGCTGTTCCTAATGTGTCAAATTAATTGAGCTGCATTTTTAGGTCTAAAAGTGATATGTAAATAAAGATAATTATATTACTCTTATTTTTCCTGTGTAGAGTAAAGAGGCAGATTCCTTGGCGGTGGACGGAGGCCAGGTGTACTCTGCTGGAAAGTGTGGTCTGGTACCAGCCATGGTGGAGCAATATGATGAATGTGAGATATATATTATGTTTGATTTAATGTGTCTGGATAGGGCTGGCCGTAGTTTGAAAAGTATAATTTTGGTCCCGCGGTGCTTTGTTTAAGCTTAAAGATTTGTTTTATGCTGTTCCAGAACTCTGAAGCATGCTTTGGAAGATCAGCTAAAATAAGATTATGATTAAAATGTCTGAAGTCATAATTATGTTCATTATTTATATTGTCTATTTTGCTGATAAATTTCATTTTATTTCCAACTCAGTCTATATAAATAAATTCAAATAACACATAACACAGAAATTACAAATATATACATAAACCGAAATCTTTAATATAAAATACCATTATTTCTCTTGTACATATATTTACAATAAAGTTAACTTTGACTTTCACTTTGAAAAAATACTTTAGACACAGTTCATATCTCTTCATATCATAGCTGAGTTGGTTACTTACTTTTAAATTCTGATTTCTCTTCTCAACAGCAAAGTGTCCAACTGGAAGTGGTAAGTCACAACTATTCTCAATCATTTGTACTTCACACCTCTTTGGTAAAAGGCACAAGGACCAAAGAGAACTGTTAGAAATGTTCCTCAAGTGGAAAAAGCTGTCTTGGTCATGTGAGATCATGTACTGTATGAACTTTTGAGCAACTTTTAATGATAAAGTTCTAAATTTAGCAGTGTTCCTTAAGTGGAAAAAAAGCTGTCATATTTTAATGATGTGTCATGTTTTAATGATAAAAAGTTTGTAGCAGTGTTCCTCATGTTGAAGGAAGCTGTCTAGGTCACGTGAAAACATACATTAACTTTTCAGCATCTTTCTATGATAAAAAAAGGAATTTATTAATGTTCATTAAGTGAGTAAAAGCTAACATATTTTAATGATATTACATTTTTAGCAATGTTCCTCAAGTTGAAAAACGTTTTCTAGGTCACCTAAAAGTATACAACAACGTTGCAGCATGTCTGAATTTAGCAATGTTCATTAAGCGAAAAATGCTATCTTCGCCACGTAAAATCATGCATCAACTCTTAAGTTTTTTTAAAGGATAAAAAAATATTTAGCAGTTATCCCTAATTAGAAAAAGCTCTCTTGGTCATGTAAAAGCATGCAGCAACTTTTCGGCATCACAAGCCACAATTACACCAAGACTTAAAAAGTCAGCCTTGAGGTCAACGTCTTGCTGATGTTGTTGGCAGATGGAACCTCGTACTATGCATTGGCAGTGGTGCGTAAGAATTCAGGAGTGACCTGGAAGACACTGAGTGGTAAGAAGTCATGCCACACAGGGATGGGGCGCACCGCCGGCTGGAACATCCCCATGGGCCTCATACACAACAGCACCGGAGAATGTGACTTCTGTAAGTTTACTTCTGGGGTGTTACTGCTTTTGTATTTTGTTGCAGTGAAATTTTAGCCCAACCAACCAAACATCCATCAATCTGCATTAGTGAATTCATACTTGTCAGTAGCTCAACTGCAAACCTCTTTTCCCCCTTGCCATTACTGATTTGGGCCACAAGGGGGATCTACATTAAGAAGAACTGTGCTATTACTTTTCTTGTGTTTAGCCCAGTTCCTGGTGTGAGCTTAACATTCATTCTGCAGCTCATAGGTTAACAATTAGCTCAATTATAATCAGCAGAAACATCTAGAAACAGTCTTTCTATTTCTTTCTATTTTTACTGTTTATCCTTTTCTACTTTCCTTTTATCCTTTTCTACTTTTTTAGCACACAGCAATCAATTTCTTCAGGAACTGCCCAACTAAATGGGGTCCAAGCACAAAATGCTTATGGACCTCTCTTGTAATCTTTCTGTTTCTTCTTATTATTATTATTTTCACCGCTAAAACCCATTGTACTGCTTGAACCGTAGTAGAAGGCTGAAAATTTCAGAAAACGTAGGAAAGCTGTGAAACTCGCCATAAGCTAAAATCATAGCGATCGGTGGATGATTGGGAAATTGGGAAAAAGTGTTCTGACCTCTAGGGGTCTCTAAGGAATACTACAGAAATGTATGCTGTTTGATTCAGTGCAGCGGCAATGCACACAACACGCGGTGACAACACATTAGCCAGATCTTCCAGGACTGGAATTGAGTTGGGTTACCTAAAAACGTGACCGTAAACTAGTTAATTCATAGGGCAAGTTATTGTTGTCGTTTCATGGTCGCATACATCTGCCAAAAAAGAAGCCAAGGCTTTACCACAGTGGAATCTGTCTGTATTGCACTGCCCTTCTTTGCTAGAGGGACATTCCACTACAGTATCTGTCATCAACCAACAAAGATGATCAATGAGGACTTTTATGGAATAGCACATATGTGACAGTTGAAGTAGACTTAAATATTGATATGTCTGTATGAAGTTATCTCCTCCCTATAAATGCAATGTTATTAAATAACATAACATATAAATAATTATTTCCCAAGATAAAATATTTTATTACTTTCTGGCTCCTTAAGTTATGCTATGATTAATGTAGTTACATTTACAGCATTTAGCAGTGGCTCTTACTTACATTCTTAATTTCAGGGACAGTTCCCCTGAGAGGAACTTAGGGTTAAGGGTCTTGCTCAGGGACCCAATGTTGGTAACCCCAGAGGTCAGATTTGAATCCACAACCGCTTGGTTCAAAGGCGAGTGTCCTACCACTAGGCCACCAACACCACAGATTACAGATCTTTGACCTCTAGGGTCACAAAAAATGCCACATAAATGTATGCAGTCTGTTTCACTCACTCCTTTCTTCAATGCTTACTGCATCAGCTGCTTTTGTGCTGCTTTTTTCAAACTTTGCTTGGACCCCGCTAAATGTTGCATGTGGCTATATTTTTATTATTATTTTTCTCTCCCCAGCTAAGTTCTTCAGTAAGAGCTGTGCTCCGGGTGCTGATCCCACCTCCAATCTGTGTTCGCTATGTGTTGGCAGTGGCCAGAGCGTTGGTGCCGAATCATCCAAATGCAAAGCCAGCACTGAAGAGCAGTACTACGGCTACGCGGGAGCCTTCCGGTACGGCACTGACTAACGCATTCGTATACCCTCACTAGGGAAGTAAATCACAAGCTTCATTACGATATGATTATATATCGATTCAACAGACGTCAATTCCCCGTCTGTTGATATTACACAGTCTGCCACGATATGATATCCTTTAAATTAAATTCAGGAGGCAGCGGTGGATATGAGATTATCAATATTCTGATTTAACACACTCGCTTCCATTCATATCAAATCATGAACAGCAACTCAAATATCATTTGAGCCTCATTATCGGAGGGTCATTGGTTCAAGGCCCAGATCCAGTAAAGGTGCCACTGAGGTACTCATGAGCAAGGTACCTTCCCCAGGCATCGCTCCCCGGGTGCTGCCAAAAAGAGGCGCGCTGCTCCTTCACAGATGGGCCAAATGCAGGACTCACATTTTGTTGTAGTGCACTGTGTGCTGTGCTGACAATGACAAATAATCACTCAGTTTAATTAATGTATCTCCATAGTTTTATTAGTAATATATTTAAGAATATTGTTCATATTGAAGTATTTGACATTGCTCAGCTCTACCTGATGAGGTGTGCATTTTTCCTTTCTTGCAGGTGCTTGGCTGAGGGAGCTGGTGATGTGGCCTTTTTAAAATCCTGCATCATACAAAGCAACACCGACGGTAAGTGGGATTTATCTCTGTATCAGAGTTTTAAATTAAAACGAAAAAACAGTAATTTTATGTAAAATTTGTTCCAGAACCGAAATAAAACACAAAGAACAAGGTGATTTTCCATTTTGCACTCAAATTAAAAAAATGGAAAGAACGGCAAATATACACGTATTCCATTTTGGTGTTTCATTTGGGAGTGAACGTTATACAGGGTAAAATAAAAGAAACTTATATACCACTCTTTTTTGCATAACTTCACTTCACTTTGTACTTGACCGTGAGAGAGCTACTCTTCTTCATCTGAGATTTTTATTTTTTAATTTTCATTTTTTAAAGTCTTCCTGTAATCACATAACCATGTTACTGTCACTTCTGGTTCTGATTCGACATTTACACTAATCATTGTGATTGTGCTTCTTTCTCCACGTGTTCCAGGCAAGGGACCAGACTGGGCTCAAAAGTTCAGATCGGCAGACTTTGAGCTGATCTGTCCCACGGGCTCTGCGGAAATTAGCGAGTACAAAACGTGTCACCTCGCCAAGGTTCCGGCCCACGCTGTGGTGACACGTCCCGAGATCCGCAGAGAAGTGGTGACCATCCTTAAAGACCAGCAGGTGAGCATGGCCACATTAGGGCCCATGGCTTCAAGGGCTGTAACGATACATTGATCTACATCAATAAATCGATTTAAAGATCAATGAACTCAGGCATTGGTCTAAAATGAAAACATCATATCTATTGTAACATCACTCTATATTGAATAAGGGTGTAACGATACATTAATATACATTGATTCATGGATAAAAGAGTCCATATTGATCCAAAATGAAAACACTGATCAGACATTATACATATTGTAACAATTAATATTGTATCACTTTATATTGAATAAAGGTGTAATGATACATCGATCTACAGTGATACAATGATCAACGAGTCCATAGCAACTGACTCCTGAAAAGAATCGAATAATCGACTTGGCAATATCAGCAGATGTCAAATTAATGTCCATTGAATCGATATATAATGTTATATCATGACTAAACTTGTGATTTACACTCCTTTGGGCTTCAGCTCTTTAAAGGAGGTTTGATGATCAGAGCTGAATCAGTTGCACTAAAACTGAGGAGATACAAATCATTTCCAAACACTTACAGAAGTGCAGTCTGAGATGCAGTGTTGATAGCCAACAAATTAAGCCTGGGCGAAATGAGTCAAATTTCAATGAGTCAATATTTTTGTACCACATGCCGATATACAGTATGATGTGTCAATATTTGTTACAGTCGAATTTTACTCATTTATATTTACTCATTTATGTTCCATTATTTCATTATTCAGATCTAACTTCACAGAAACTTCTTATGATAGGCATATGAAATTACACACACAATGCATGAAAGATATTGATCTGCCTCTACGTCGTGTAGGATTCACTGCTATAAATCTTTAGTATATTGACATTACAAAACTTCAAATTTAATGTGGTATTTTTAAGGTATGTTTTATACACAAATATAGCGAGACACGGTCAATCGACACTACGATCTGAGTTTGGTAGAACCTGTTACATTAATTTAACACAATAGCTTTATTTTCAGGCGCTGCATTCTCGGTGGAAACTGATTGTCTTTATTGGGGATGCTGGTAGTGTAATGGTTAGGGAGTTGATCCCGTGATCGGAAAGTCACCAGTAAAGGTACCACTTAGGTACTTGTGAGCAAGGTACTGTCCCCAAGCATTGCTCTCTGGGTGCTGCACATCATCTGCGCGCTGCTCCTTCACGGATGGGTCAATTGCAAAGATCACAAATGGTTTCGGACCTACAGAGTTTTGATCTTTTTCTCCTTTGTACATCAGGCCAAATTTGGTTCCGGTTCTGATGGTCCGTTTAAGATGTTTGAGTCGACAAATGGCCAGAACCTTCTCTTCAAAGACTCCACCAAAAGTCTCCAGGAGGTTCCAGAAGGAACAAGCTATAAAAAGTTCCTGGGTGAAGAGTACATCAGCGCCATCACATCTCTCCGCAAGTGCACCAGCAGCATTTCTGGTAAAAATTAAATAGTTGCTGTGTAAAGTGCAAGTTAAATACTAATAATATTCACATTTGTCTCAATACCACGTCCACTTTTTCAATCACCTTCACACTTTGAGGTTTACAAACATGTAACTAACTTTTAATTAACTTTTTGTGCAAAATGCACAAAAACCACCAACATATTTCACACTTCATGCAAAAGTGACTCATGCTGCAATAGCTGAGGCTACTTTGTCTCATAAACTACAACGAACAAAATACTACACCTCTTAGGGTAAAATATTGTAAAGAAATTTATGCAGTAAATATTGCATTCAGCTGGATGTGCATTATACTGTAAAAGAAATAGATACTGCAGTCAATTAATGAGCATACATTGCATTCAGTACACATAAAATATCATTAGTAATGACAGCAATTAATGTTTAACGATAGGTTCATTTATTTAAACGCAACACACTTGCATCTAAAGTGATTTTGAACTGAATTTTGAACAGTGTTTAGATTCTTGCTAAAATTATTGTAATTGTACATAATGTTGCTGAAGGTGAATATTTGTGAAATTTGTTACTGAGTGCATTTTAAATGAAAGCAATACAAAAATGTTTTCTCAGTTTGTTCCAGTTATTCTCACAATTGATGAATATGGTAAAAATGTGAAGTACAAAACGGTATTGAGATGTGTGAAAATGATTGCTGTAGAGAACTGTTATTCAAAATCATGCAAAAGAATGTTCTTTCCTTTTATTTCCACAGACCTGGAGCAAGCTTGCACTTTCCACACCTGCCAGCAGAAAGACTAGAGGTTTGAGTCTCATTTTACCAACGGAACACTTTGCATGCAAACACAGCTGAAAGTCTAATTGGGATTTCTCACCGGTTCCTTACTTTAACCTGCAGTTGTTGATGGTTTTGCATTATTTTTTCCACAAAAAACAAAATAAAAATGTGTTTTAATGAAAATGCTTATCTGCTTATTTCATCCATGCTGTAGTACAACATGTAGTGAAAAGATGTTTTTCTCTACTCCTTTAATTAAATGTAATACAAAAAGATAGATAGACAGACATAAATAAATACAGGCATTTCAGTAGAATAGATTTTTCCTCCTTTTCACCGCCGTATAGCATTTCAAGTACACTGGAAATAATGAAAAATCTACACATAAAATTGTATACTAAACTGAAGAATCATCTGAATTTTTTTCAACTGCGTATGTTTGCCTGAGCTGTTATGATATTTTATATTTTATTTATGTTGATTTTATTTATGTTGAAAAATTCAGGACTGGACATCCACACTTTCCAAACAGTCATCACATTTATTTGTACTTGCAGACAGATTTGAGTCTTAAGTCAAAATCCCCAACATACTAGAGTGAAATACGGGCAATTTTCATATATTAAAACGGTCAAATAACCATACATAGGCAAAGAGAATCAAAATGGCAAAATGTACTGTAACAAACCAGACAAACTTTTCAAAACGTGATGAAAGCTATAAGCCATGATGCATCAAACCTGCACGCTTATTCCGCAACATTATGCTACAGAAAAGTTCATGTGTAATGCAACCAAGTGCAAAGGTATCTCAAGGAGTTCAGGGTCATCATTGAATCTAAAAAGAGCAACGACAGCACAGATGAGAATTCTTTCTTCCAAATGAGTGAATTAATACATGTAAAAAGAATATCTTTGACAGATCATTATCTTAGCTTACAAATCTTAAATTCAAATACGTTCATTACCAAGACTATAATTGTTTTTACACCCACTACACCCTAATCATAATAATAATAATACCAATACTACTACTACTAATAATAATAATAACAACAACAACAACAATAACAATAATAATAATAATCAGCATCAGCATCATATTATTATTAATAACTGTTGATTAGTACATTTTATTAATAAACTAAATAATAATATATTATTTCTAAATACAAATGTGTGAATGTACATTTATATTGCACTTGAGATAAAATTCTATAAGATAATATCCATATCTAATATTATATGAGCTATTCATTCAGTCATTCATTATCTGAACCGCTTAATCCCATCTGGGGTCGTGGGAGGACTGCAGCCTATTCCAGGCATTTACAGGCACAAGGTGGGGAACAACCCTGGGCAGGCGCCAACACACCGCAGGACTCACACAATCACACTTACATTCACACCTTACGGGGACAATTTACAGTCTATATGAGATATATTATAGATAGATTTAGCATAGTCATGATATGTTATGTAATACTGCTAATTATTAATAGTAATATCCGATACACATTTACATAATATCGTTACTACTATATATACTGTATATATTAGTATCCTGCCTGAATGACTACCGTCCCATCGCTCTGACCCCATCATCATTAAGTGCTTTGAGAGACTCATCATGGCACAGGTGAAAAGCAACCTTTCCCATTCACTGGACCCACTTCAGTTTGCCTATCCCCCAAACAGGTCGACTGAGGATGCCATAGCCACCGCACTTTACCTCTCCCTATCCCACCTGTACAAGAAAGATGTTTACATTGCTGTTCATAGATTTCAGCTGAGCATTCAACACCATTATTCCCCAAAAACTGTGTGGAGGCCTTAGTCCGTCCATGTCGGTGAGGCCCTAACCATTACACTACCAACTGCCCAAATTTGTAGTTAGTTCTAGTTCTAGTCTGAGCAAATCTGAATTAAAAGTATGCATTTGATATGATCTGAATACAAAAGTATGCATTAGGTCTGGTCTGAATTAAAAGTTTGCATTACGCCTTGTATGGATTAGGCCTGGTCTGGACAGGTCTAGATTAAAATTAGTTTCTCACTCTTTACTAATTTGTAACAGTGTATGCATGTTTTGAAAGTTGATTTTGACTTCTACCAAGACTTTGCTTCAATCTCCTCGCAGTATCTCCCACTGTTGCCTTTAGCACCTGAAATTGTGTAACACTCCAATTGGAGCGTTCTTGGCAACGCTGAGTTAATGGGTTGCATTTTGCAGGTGACTTCTGTGGACAGTCAAGGAATTATTTCATGTTAAATATAAAACTAATATTCATCATTCATTCTCAAAATATAAAGTTTCGTCAGGAGAATAAGAATTTGATTTATGGAAAATGAAGTAACAGCGAATCATTGCACAATATATTCCTTTGTAAAGTTCGATCTATACTCGCATAATTGCAAGTAACTTTCTTGTTATTAGTATTCTCTGTGGCTATGGCTATACCTTCATAGCCAAGAGGACTCGTCAACGTCTGCACTTCCTGCGGAGACTGAAAAGAGCAAGCCTCCCCCCACCGATCCTTAAGACATTCTACACCAGCACCATTGAAAGTCTTCTCTCCAGCTGCATCACTGTCTGGTACAGGAACTGTAAAGTTTCAGACTGTAACACACTACAGCGAATAGTGAGAGCAGCTGAGAAGGTCATTGGTGTGAAAGACATTTTCCAGACCCGCTGCTATAACAGAGCTAGAAATATAGTGAAGGACCACTCTGACCCACTACATGGACTCTTTTCACTTTTACTGTCTGGCAAACGGTATCACAGCTTCCAATCTGCCACCACGAGATTGTGTAACAGCTTCTGAATGCACATTAATATCAGAGCGCTCTTAAAATACCTCATCGCATATGCTCAAACTACCTCACACCTGCACTTTACGTACCTACTGTCTACTGTTTACATCAGGCACACTCAGATGCACTAGTGTTAATACAATAACTGTAAATTCTCCTTTCTTCCAATGATCTCTTCAATTCTACATTTAACCTGTGCAGTAGAATAATTATGTGCAATATCAGTCATTAAGGTTTACATCCCCACCTTCAAATAGTACTGGAGTGTTGTGTATTTACTGTTCTGTCTATTTATGGTGATTGTTTTGTATTGTAATCTTCTTGCACTTTATTTGTTAAGCTGTTTAGATGCTGATGCTGCCAATGTGCCTTGATCATACACTAAGCCATAGCAACCATCCTGATGTTTACATTCCATCTCTACACTAAACGACACTTTCGTACTGTATTAATTGTGTTGCTTGTTGCACCTTTTGTCCTGTTGAATGTAATGTTCAGTTTTACTATATGTTGCACCGGGGCCATGGGGAAACGCTGTCTCATCACACTTTGTACATGTATAAAGCGACTGATGACAATAAAGAATCTAGAACCTCGAAAGCGTGAAAGGTGGTATGGGGAGCAACGAGGTGGTGTTTGCCAGTACCATCGCTAAACACGAGTCAGCACTTCCCTCTCTGAAATGAGTTTTTGCAGGGTGGGCTAGCTGGATATATAATAGAGATGTAACCGATCCGATATGTGTATCCGAGTCCGATAACGGCTCATACGGCTGGATTGGGTATCGGTGGCATCGGGCACTGCGGTAAAGTAGAGCTGAAACGATTATTCCAATAACTTGAATAATTCTATTACAAAAAAACGGCAAGGCAATTTTTCTAGAATCGAAAGGTCGTTTCATTCCTTTCACTCACTAGAGCATGCGCCGCTTGTATTTCACACAGTCGCTTAATACTGACACACAACGTTTTCAGTGGCACGATCAAGACAAGACCTGATCCCTCTGTATGTGAAAGTATTTGTGAGATGTTCCGTGCACTAAAACAGAAGTAAATGCATAAAAACGCATAAATGACATTTTCCGCGATGTAAACACGCGCGCTGTGCTAATGAGCGCACGCAAGAGCGCCGTTACTTGCTAAAACGCTCCAGTTCAGTCAAAATGTCCCCTTTATTACAGGCACAAACCACATTTTAGCCGATAAATAACCACAACAACCAGCGTTCTACTCGCAATTCTGCCGGTTATTTAGATTTTCCCATAGATTTTCCATCGTTTATTCGGGAACGCGCACATCATTGTGACGCGGCTCCGAGGCGCGCGCAGAGGGTTGTGGGAAATGTAGTTCTCTGCGAAAGCAGCTCATTTTATAGGCCAAATTGGTTAAAAATGACAAACTTCAGTATTTTTCAATTTTATAATGTTATAGTGTAATCAATAAGAAAGAAGAAATATTTATGTCTACACGAACAATTTTTGAGAACAAATAATTTAGCATATACATGGGTGTGTGTAATTATTACATTGTTTTAGTTAGGAAAACAATATTTAAATCAAGCATTTCTTTAAGCATAACAATAATCTCAGTCATGTATTCAGACATTTTAAAGCATTATTTTATGTTTAAAAAAACAAAAAAAGACTGTGACTGTGTTGTGTCTTGTTCCCATTACGGACATCAGATGGCGATACAGAGACATAAAGGTGGCACGGGTGAATGTGTGTGAAGAAGAAAAAATAAAGAGTTGGGAAGTACTTTACATGTACAGATGCCCTGTGTTTTTTATTTTCTTAAAGTGTAGAACACCATGCCTTGCCCAGGCAAACCTGCTATTTCATTCCCTACGTGGCTGAAAATGTTTGAGAATTACATGCTGGTCGTCAATGCGACCTGGGAAAAGTGGCCCGTGAAGAGAAAGCGCGCCATTCTCCTCCATGTGCTTGGGACCGAGGGAGAAAGATTGTTCTACTCTTTGCCAAGTACAGGTAGCACATATGATTCTGCAGTGGAGGCACTGATATTGCACTTTGTTCCCAAAGTTAATGTGATAGCGGAACGACATTCCGACAGAGAGCGCAGAGGCCAGACGAATCAAGTAATCAGTTCTTAGCCGTATTACGCGAGCTTGCAGCACTGTGTGATTTTGGCGAGATGGAAGAGCAAATGTTACGTGACCAATTGATAGAATGAGTGGCTAACACTCACATAAGAGACAGACTGTTACTAGAACCAGAGTTGTCACTGGCTAAAGCTACCTCACTGGCTCTACAGATTGAGACGGGACTACGGAATGCTGGCGTCCTTGTGTCGGTGGGAGCTATAAATAAGCAGCCAAGCAAAATTCGCCATAAAGGTAGAGCGACACCTTCTTCACAATCGATGCCTGCTGTTACTCTTACTACCGCGAGTCGTCTCTCCTGCTACAGATGTGGTTCCAGTAACCATCTAGCAAACAAGCCATCGTGCCCCACTGCTAAAGCAACACGCAATTCATGCGGTAAGCTGGGACATTTTTCCAAGGTGTGTCGGTCTGCGCGCAAGGCTGTACGGGAAGTAGTAATAAATAAGCTAACTGTGCTCTACATGTCTAATACTGTACGAGATCAAATTCTCTGTACTGTAAATGTGACTGCTAACGGACATTCTTGCA
Source organism: Distichodus sexfasciatus (assembly GCA_032718565.1). Classification (NCBI taxonomy): domain Eukaryota; kingdom Metazoa; phylum Chordata; class Actinopteri; order Characiformes; family Distichodontidae; genus Distichodus; species Distichodus sexfasciatus. The sequence continues at coordinate 108,969 of JAVGVS010000751.1, forward strand.
ATATTGAGCTCATCGTAGATACAGGTTCTTCTGTCTCCATTATACCTGAGAGTACATACGATGTCTACTTTCCCACGTGACCTTTCTGAACCTACAGTGAGCCTTTTCACTTATTCTAGAGAGAAAATACCCTTGAAAGGGTGCATGCAGGCTACAGTCTCTCATGATGGACATTCGTCTACAGGTTCGTCCATGGTAGTAAAGTCAGGCACTGCCTTGTCAGGGCTAGATTTAATTGCGGCACTGCATATGTGTATTGAAGGCGAAAATGTCCATACGAATGCCAGATCTGATGATCCTACTACTGTTCAGAGAGTCTCTGCAGTAACAAGTGCAGCGCCACAGGCTGCACCTGATGTGCAAGTACGAGAGATTGGATGCGGTTTGTGGATAGGGTTTGTACACAAAATTCAGCTTGAACCGAATGCTGTACCAGTGCAACAAAAACTCAGAAGGCTTCCATTCTCAGTGAGACAAGCTGTGTCTGATCAGCTTAAGGATCTTCAGGAACAGGGTATTATAGAAGGAATTGATGCATCTCCGTGGGTTTCACCTATAGTCGTGACCCAGAGAAAGGATGGAGGAAAACTACGAATGTGTGTCGAACTTAGGGAACCTAACAAAGCAATCATCGGTGACTGTCACCCTTTACCACACATGGACAAATTATTCACGGAACTCAGAGGAGCCACAGTTTTTTCAACGATCGACCTTGCTTCTGCTTACCGTCAAATGTTACTCCAACCGGACAGCCGAGATATGACATTTTTTACACATGAGGGACTGTACCGTTTCTGCTGCGTCCCATTTGGCTTGGCTTCAGCTGCTTCGGCCTTTCAAAAAATGATGTCAATCGTATTTGCAGATCTACCTGGAGTTCAGACCTACCTGGATGATGTGATTTGTTACGGACGCACTTGTGCAGGGTATTGCAAGCCTTGGATGAAGTGGGACTGAAGCCGAACATGCAGAAATGTAAGTTCAGTCAGGTGTCTTTACGTTTCTTAGGCCACACTATGTCCAAAGAGGGTCTGCAGCCAGATCAGGAGCAGATCACAACAGTGGCCAATGCTCCAGCCCCACAAGAGGCATCCTCCTTGCAGTCATTTTTAGGACTCGCCTCATGGTACATGAGACATAAAAGGTGGCACGGGTGAATGTGTGTGAAGAAGAAGAAATAAAGAGTTGGGAAGTACGTTACATGTGCAGATGCCCAGTGTATATTATTTTCTTAAAGTATAGAACACCACAGACTGTATCGGATTTGTATCAGTATTGGCAGATATCCAAATTTACAAAATCAGTATCGGACATAAAAAAGTGGTATCGGCCCATCTCTAATATATAATATTGAACATCAATCATAAACGTATGAATTATAACAGAATTACCACAACCACAGACAGATGAGTCTTATTCTGCAAAACATTGTGTTTAACAATGAAAAGCAGCTTTAATGTAACATAGCAAAGTTTAGCTGCCAAGCTAGCTAAAGATATGTGAAAACACAGCATACATTAATCATATTTCTCTATAATGTAAGAAGTATGTAAAGCATACTGTTTTTTTTGTTTTTCTTTTTTGTATAAGTTGCTTAAAACATCCCAAACCAGATGCTTCATCTTGTATGAGTTAATGCCGGTGAAAATACAGTTACTGGGTATGTAACTCCAATTTTATGAGTATAGACAGAGCCCTCCAACAGTCTTCCCTATTGGATATCCCTTATGCTTGCGTCACTGACTGAAAGAAACTTGAACTCCCTATGAAAGGGTCATGCATCCCTTAATCGGCTCCCGCACTCAGCGATCATGAATGCTGGGCCAGCTGGGCGTCCAGTTGGAGGGCTCCATCTGTCTTTGTAGAACTGGCGTTACATAGCCAGTAACTTTATTTCTATATCGTACATGCTCCGCCCTCCAGCTGACTTGTTTGCTCAATGTATGCCCTCCAAAAGTGCTGAAGGACCCTGAGAACGGCCATCATTTCCAGGACGTTGAAATGGCGACCTACCTTTGGCCATACACCATGCATGCTGTGAGGCCCCAGTGTGCTGCAGATGTCTCATGTGCAACAGGCCCAAGCACAATCCATCAGAGAGATCTGGGCAGGCACTGCGAGGTGCCTCTCATCCCTTGTCTCTGTAAAGGCTCCAGTGCCTCCTCTACACATTTGGAATACATTTGAGGCGTGTGTGCATAGCCAAAGGGAAGAATGGCGTATTGGTAGGCGGTCCTGTGAAAGGCAAACCGCGACTCATGCTGCTCAGACTAGCCCAGATCCGAGCGCACCATCGAAGTATTATTAGTCAGCACAATCGTCTGAACTGCTGCAGAGAACAAGCATTCGGTCAGCGCCATGTTTACCATATCTGATTGACTGTGGACGGCGGGGGCTATGGACAGCACCCCGGCCAAACAGAATGCTGCGCTAGTGCTTGAATGAACGTGGCGTCAAGTGGGACGCACACTTTTAAGAGCAAAAATGCTCGCAGTGCACTCGCTCCTCCCGGGGAAGCACCATGTACGCGGAGCAGTCCATTGGCTCGTGGTCAAAGCCCAAACAGAGGAAGCAACACTTGTTTTGATATCCCTGTGGCAAGACCGCACAGCAGAAAGAGCAAGACAACAACTTGGGATCCAGAGAGGAAAAACAGGTCCAAGAATGCTCAACTGTTGATCGCTGAGAGAAAAAGGGAGCCGATTAATGAGTGCATGGCCCTTTTATAGTTTTGCTCAGTCAGTGATGCAAGCGTAGGGGATATCCAATATTATTCAATCACAGCTGTGAAGTAGACTAGCTGAATCTAATCATCCGAGATGATTGCAAGTGCCCATGCTGCTTGAAAAGCTCATATGAAATTCTCTTCTAATAATTTGCACACTGATAGCAATTGGTCGCTCATTCATGAATGGTGGGACCATGACTGAATGAATTCCATTCACGAACATTGATTAAGGGTGTGAGCAAATCCTTGTTTGCGTAGAGCAAACCTGCTCAGAGCAAGTTTGAGGATTAGGATGTGCTGCTATGACAATACATCCAGCAAAAGCTTTGAAAAACCGACAGATCTAGGATCTAGGATCATCTCTTCCCATCCCTCTCTCTCCTTCCATCTCTCCTGTCTTACTCTCTTCCTCAATCCATTTCTGTTTGCCTCCCTCTCTCGTCCCCTTCATTTTTACCCCATCTCTCCCCTCTGTATTCCTTAATCCTTTTTCTCTCTGTTTCTCTCCTTCCATCCTTCTCTCTCCCTGATTTTCCCTCTCATTCCCGTCTCACTTGCTCTCTAGCACGTTTTTTCTCCTTTTCTTTCTGTATCTCCCAGTCTTTCTTCCTCCATCCCTCTCTCCTTTCATTTTTTCCCACTCTCTCCCTCCCTTACTCTCACTCTCCATTCCTCTCTCCTCCTCCCTTCCTTCATTTCTCTCCTTCTGGCTTTTTCTCTCATATTTCTCCCTCCATCTCTCTCTTTCTCTCACTCTCCTTCCCTCTTTCACCTTCCCTTTCTTTAACAATCTCTCTCTTGCTCCCTCCCTCCCTCCCTCTCCTCTTCCATCTTTCTCTCTCTCCCTTCCTATCTCCTTCTCTCTCTCTTCCTCCATCTCTCATCTCCCTTTTTTCTCTCTCCCTAAATCCCTCTCTCCTTCCAGCCCTCGCACCCTCCCTACTTTTTTCTCTGTTGCCGTCACTTTCTCTCTAGCCCTTCCTTCCTCCTTGTCTTTCTCCCTCCATCTTTTTTCTCTCTCCCTCCATCTTTTTCAGAAATGAGGCCAACTGTTTCCTTGTAGTTGGTTTTGGAATTGCTCTAATAGCTTTTATACGTTTGCTAGATAGAGACATCCCCCTACTTGAAACAACATGACCCAAGAAAGTAACGTCCTGTTTCACAAACTGGAATTTTGACAGACTGGCCTTGTGGCCATTTTCAGCAAGATGAGATGAGAGAGAGTGTATCCTTGTGACACTGCTGTTGATTTGGAGCAGCAATCAACAAATCATCCACATACTCAAGGAGGGAGGTGCCTGGTGGGGGGCAAGGGGGCCAACGAATCTCTCATTTATAAGTAGTAGGACTTTCTCAATACCCCTGACCCAATTTCGTAAAAGTGTAGGGTTTACCATCAAAATTAAATGCAAACCAAAATTGACTGTCCTTGTGGACAGGTACACTGACAAATGCATTGGCCAAATCCACAACTGAAAACCTGGCAGCATCCGAAGGAATTCATGAAAGAATTGTATATGGATTAGGAATGGTTGGTGCCCTTGGTTGTATGGCTGCGATGACCGCTTGCAAATCTTGTACAAATCACCAGTCAGTAGGTTGCCCCTTATCTCTGACCTTTCCAACAGGGAACAGTGGGGTTCTGACTGGTGAGGCAGGACATGGAATAATAACTCTTACGATAAGCTGAAACCCTTTGGCATTTCTATCAATGGCTGCTTTGATGGTTTTTCCAGGAATATGGATTAAAAACCTGGTGGGATGTCTGCGCAAGGAGTGCACGGTACGGTGGCCAAGAAAGCCAAACGCAATTCAAAGTTAAAAACGTGCTGCAAAACCACAAAACATTTCATTCAAGTTCACAGAACGCTCGAACACACTACAAATTTGTAGACGTGACACAAACTCAGAAATCACTTTCATCAATTTCGTCATTACACATTGCAAAACAGAAAACACATGCATCTTTTAAAATGCTCTGCAAATTCAGAAAACACATGCATCTTCCAAAAAGCACTGCAAATAGCCACAACACAACCAAATTGAGCCAAAACACAACAGAAGCTGGCGAGGAGGTGGAGACCACTTCTCTCCTTGCACTGAACATTTCCAGGAGCTTTGGAGTGTACCTGTCCAGCTGGGACATAAACGTTGATTCCAGCTGAACAGCAGTGCACCTTCGGAACTCCTCATTTATCTATAGGAGAACAAATGTTTGGCTGTTACTTGAAATATTTAGGAGGTGAAAGGATAAGAAACCTTTTAATTTTGTACAACCCAATGCTCCTCCAGAGCCTACAAACACATGACAAATTGTGGGGCTTCAGTACATGACATGTTGTTAAGCAAGAGGTGAGTCTAGTTTCTCAAGTCCAAGTCATAATGACTTAAGTTCATGCCTCTGCTCTGTACTGAGCAGTAAATGGAGACTCTGGAAAATTGAATGATAAATTATTTATCTGGAATGGTTCGAAGAGGGCCAGCCATTCCTTAAATTCAACCACGCCAGGTGACAGAGCAATCACTTCCTTTCTTCTCCAGATGGATGCCCTGGCCATCATGTAATTTATGCTCTTGCCACTGTCCTTTTTCTGGCTGGCTGCAATTGGATTAAGTCTTAGTGTCACATGCACTCTGATCACATGACCGGCACTAGGACCCGGAAGTAGTTGGTCACGATCAGGAGCTCCCCGCTACCCTGGAGGATTTAATTCAACCCGCCCTCCAGATCAATCTCCGCAGGCCAGCTCCCTGTACCCTGCTGCCCGCCTCTTCTACTCATCACCCAGCATCTTTTCACCAGACTACCTCCTCAATACCGGCACCAACACCAGCTCCTCGATACACCCCGTCATCCCCAGCATCTGGTCTCGTCAGTTCTCCACCTTGGTCTGTGGATCACTCGGGACCTGGGGAACCCATGCAATTAGGGCGCACCTCCTTAATTGCAGCAAAGAGGGAACAATGCTTCAAACAATGCCCCTGCGCCTACTGCAGCTCATCCAACCATCACCGTGCAGTTCGCTCTCTTCGTCCGGGAAATGGCCAGACCCAGTGAGTACAGGGAGCCACTCACTGGGTCCACTTCACCTCAACTCCACCTCGATGGCTGTTTCCCAACTTACATTTTAAGTACACCTCCAGGTTGGTGACAAACAGATCAGAAGCACTGCTTTCATTGATTCATCAGCCAGGAACTTCATTGACCTTGCGTATGCAAACCAACTGGGGTTGGAATTCAAGGCATTATCCCAGCCTGTCCAGATCACCTCTGTCAATGGTCGACCCCTCTCCACCAGTCCTATCACCTCACAGACTCAACCCATCTCCTTCACCATCAACCAGCACCACGAGCAGATCCAGTTGCTCCTTACCACCATCTCATCACCTCCCATCATCCTCAGATACCCCTGGCTGCTGCAACACGACCCTCTTATCTCCTGGCACCAGAACCTTCAGAACCATCAGGCCCTCCTCCTCACCTGCTGCCGCCGGTGGCCTCCATCCCTCCATCGACTATTGGGGGCTCAGTAAGATCACCATCAAGAAGCGCCACCCACTTCCACTGACCAACATCGCCCTGGATGCTCTCTCTGGTGCCACCTACTTGGACCTCTGGAGCGCCGACAACTTGTGTGCATCAGGGAGGGCGATGAGTGGAAGACAGCCTTCATCACCCCCACTAGTCACTATGAAAATCTGGTGATGCCCTTCAGCCTAGGCAATGCTCCCACAGCGGTCCAACAATTTATTAACAATGTGCTGCAGGACATGCTAGGTTGTTGGGTCTACCTTGATGACATCCTCATGTACTCACACACCCTGGAAGAACACACCCAGCATGTCAGAGCATCTCAAGAGACTGCTCACTCACCAACTGTACTGTAAGTTGGAGAAATGTGCTTTTCACGAGTGTTCCACCACATTTCTGGGTTTTGTCATCTCGTCCCAGGATGTGGCCATGGACCCCCAGAAACTGGAGGCAGTCAGTGGCCCCTACATAAGACCTTGAAGCAGCTCAAATGGTTTCTGGGGTTTGCCAACTTCTATTATCGCTTCATCTGGGGCTTCAGTATAGTTGCCACTCGCCTCACTGCCCTGATTTGACCTTCTCCTTACCATTTCCTCCTCACTCCCAAAGCCATGAATGCTTTTCACCAACTCTGCCATTGCTTCACCACTGCACTGATCCGCCTTTTGTTGTGGAAGTGGACACCTTGGATGTGGGCGCCAGAGTGGTCCTGTCACAATGAGGTCCAGACCAGAACCTACACCCCTGTAGTTTCTTCTCCAAGAAGTTCGACCCCACTCAGCAATGTTATGGTGCAGAGGACTGTGAATTGCTGGCCATTAAGTTGGCTTTGGAAGAATGACAACACTGGCTCCAGGGTGGCAGTGAACCATTTATGGTCTGGACAGATCATCCAAACCTCATCAATATCCAGAACACCAAGCAGCTTAACCCTCAACAGGCAC